>OMNZ01061569.1:3167-18289 GCA_900303255.1 Lesueurigobius sanzi | reverse complement strand
ACTTACAGAAAACGTTTGACCTCTGTCATTGCCAAAAAAGGGTATAGACCTTTCTCAGTCATGTGACTTGGAATGGAACGCCGGCCTGTTGGTTGGCATTCCGCTGATTTGCTCCACCCGCTGCATGTTATTAGCTGTTCTTTACAATGGCATAACCGGTCTTGACGCTCTCCAAGACGGTTCAGCACTTGGATATGATTTTCTTTTGCAAAGTTGATTTTCTTTCAGTTTTATTTGCATGCATTACAATTATTTTCTTTTCTTCACAGTCTGTGCTTGGGGTTAAACTGAAGGCTGTCTTAACCTGTTTTTACAAAGCTGAGATTGTGACACCAATCAACACCTTCAACAGACAGTTGATGGTGATAAAGCAGTACATTTACACATTTACACAAGGAAGATCTGCAATGACGCATACGATTCAAAAGTTTTTCTTGTTCATTAATTGTAAAGTGGTACCAGAATTACGTTTTATAAGATGAAGGAATCATCAAAGTCATTATAATTCACACTATTCTACAAAACTGAAGCAATTAGGTTCTATTTTTAAGGTAAAGCATTGTAAGGTAAAGCACAGTCTTCACTTTTCAAAATTGTCAAGAATAAATGGAAACCAGGCAAAATGTTGTACTAACTATAAAACGAGTTGTGTTGGGGGTAACGTATGTGTGTTAAAGTACTCAGATTATTTTCTTAAAGTAACGAGCTCCTTTCGGGTGATCTAGTACTAGTTACTTTTTCAACAGTAGCTTCAAGTAAGTTAGTTCAGGTCATCTCGTCTCTCCGCCTCAGCATTTCCTGCTCAGTGCGGCCGCAGCTTGTGGGCAACAAGTCGGCGTTACAACTTTACAGCATCAGAGGAGTATGTTTACCTTATAAAAGTATAACTATTTTGCTGGTAATCTGATTTACAGAGTCTAGCTTATTGTTTTTTCTTCATCAGAGATAACTCTCTGCGAAGACCAATGTACTGTTTATCATTGTTTATGTTGTAAGTTTATGTTTCATGTTGCATGAGTACATCGAAGAAAATTCCTAGTCTGTGAAACCTTCGTTGACAATGGAAATAAATTCTATTCTGATTCTGAAAAATTCTATTCTGATCCATTATGCCTTGTTACCTCTGTATTTTCTCACCCTGGGCTCAGTTCTAAGGCTGTTCTGTTCTCTGCTCTGCATTTCTGCATTTACTGATATCAAGCTTTTGTTTCCATGGTTGAGCTTCTACGGCGGCTCGGTTTGTGAAATGAAGCTCCCAGCGTTGGAAAGCGTGAAAATCGCATTCAGACACGTGATTACGGGCTGGAGGCTGACTGTTGGAGAGCATTGTTTGACACCTACCAACAACACAGCGATTGATACAGCTGCACCCATCATGGTAGGGCTGGGTGATAGGCCAAAAAATCTTATCACAATTTCTTAAGTTTAAATCATGATTTTGATTTCCTCACAATTCATGTATTGTGTATATTGTCTTTTAAATGTGACTAAAGCCATCTGCTTCTTCTTGGGTTTAGACCTGGTTTAATCCTGGTTCAGTCTGTGATATAGACCCAGTTTTCTCTTGGTTTATTTCTGATTGAGTCCTTTTTTAGTTTGGTCCTGCTTTAGACCTTCATTTCAGTCTGGTTTACTTCTTGGTTTAGTCCCGGTTTAATCCAGATTCAGTCCATGATACTGTCTGATTTTAGACCTGGTTTAGACCTACTTTTCTCCTGGTTTAGGTCTGGTTTAATCCTGACGGTAGAAGCAGTGAGTGGAGAAAGAGCTCAGAGCTACATTAAACATAAAAACCACTGAATCACGATATGACGATGTACCAAAAAAGCAGATCATGAAGGAGATCAGATCACGATTCATATCGCCCAGCCGTACATCATGGAGTTGCCTAGTCGGTCGGAAAAGCCCAAGGTGTGACATCATGTAACCGATGTACAGGGTTACTGTAACGGAGTAAAGAGCTAACTCAAAAGTAACGCTCCCCAAAGCAATGAATGTGTGCAACAGAATGTATGAGTCAATGTTATTCACCTCTTGTCTGTATTTATTTATTTATTGATACCAGTACTTTCAACAGAAATAATGTGGTCTGTATATTTCACACCTTTCTATTATTTTGCTGTGGCTTCCTTTTGTCGTCTCCGCACATGGTCCATCGCCATAATTGTCCTTTCCATCGAGCAGAATGCTGCGTAGCGCTCTGGCGGTTTTCTCCGTTAATAAGTGTGACCTATAATGTGACAGTGATGTCTCAGGAGAGAACCACTTGTCCTTAAATTATCCATGATGCCTTTTTCCGTTTGTCCTGCACCCGCCTTCCTGCTGTATACATGCTCTGCATTTGTCGAAGGTCACCAGTGTCCCTGTTTGAAAAGGTTGTATCACACTGAAAGCAAGGGTCTGCATTGGGGTCTTGTGCAGAGGTATGTCCTGTATGTGCTGTATGTTAATATTAATAATAATAGTAGTTGGCAGAGCAGAAAAAGTATTGTCAAGAAGGCACAATATAGCACAAAATAACTTAAGTCTTCCATGTGACTAAGATAAACATATTTTACAAACTGTAGCCTTAAACAAAACAAAATGATGTTATAATTACTCTAATTGAGTTAAATATTAGCCTTGTTTTGTCCTGATTATTATTTTTTATTGTTTTAGTCCTCATCAAACACATGGCCGGACACAAGTCTGCATACTAAGGCCAAGATTATACATTAGAACATCAGTGATGCTCCTCCCTGGTTTTCAGTGGGCTCTGTGCCATCATAGCTTTTAAAGACGAAGATAGAAAAGCAACACCTACTCCTGGGAGAATAAATTAGTTCACAGACAGCGCGGGGGCATGATGATTAATTAATTTTTGTCATATTGTTTAAAGATTTGAATTTATAGAACACTTGCTTGTGCCAGAAAGGCACACGTTGGGACTTCTAAGGCAGTGGTTCCCAAAGTGGGGGTCGAGACTCCCAGGGGGGTCGTGAGGCCCTAACCTGGGGGTCCCCAGATGAATTCAAAATAAAATAGAAAGCCAAAATAACAGTGTTTGTTAATGTAATGTTTAGTTTAGGACAACATATTTGTGAATTGGGGCCAAACAACAAAATAATAAATAAAACTGCAATATGTTTTTCCAGTGAAATAGATAGATTTTTTTTTTACAGTGGGGGTCCCGAGTCGTTCAGATGTTCATTTTTGGGGTCACAGCCAAAAAAGTTTGGCCAGTGTGGAAATTAACTTAATAATTAACATAATTAAATTGTGAAAACACACCCGATTACAAAACACAAAATGTATGTTTTTCAGATAACAATACCGTTAACTGAAACATGGAGAGGCTTCTCCGGGATCTCAACGCAGATGGTAAAGCGGGTTGTCAATTCCAACTCCTGCAGGTGCAGACTGTTGTTGTGTCCTTGGGTAAGACACTTAACCCAATGCCTATGTGGTTGGTGGTGGTCGGAGGGATCGTTGGCGCAGATGTGAGCAGCCTCACTTCTGTCAGTCTGCCCCAGGGGAAACTGTGGCTACAAATGTAGCTTATCAGCATGGAGTGAATGAGCCCTCTCCCTTTCATGTGTGAAGCGCTGTGGGTGTGACTTGTGTCATATTAAAAGCACTATACAAATAAGATTCCCTTCCCCTTCAACTAACAGATTCTGCAAAAAAAACAAAAAAAAAAATCACTAATTAAAAAAAAAAAAAAAAAAAACTTTCTTCATTTATACGATTGCTGTGCTGATGTCCTTGGAATCCATGACGCGTCACAATTTGACTTGGCCAACAACACACGTCAACTTTCTTAGTCTGACAGAGGCACATATTATTAAACATTGAACAATTAATTTATCAAGCTATAACATCATTAAAACCTATAAGACATGGTTGGTTAGCACTCACAATGATATATCGATTCACACGCCAACCAGTGATGACCTTTATGCGTGCAGGCAGCTACAGTATCTTTTCTGCGATGTTCCCACTTCTACCCACGGCCTTGTCAATGTGCATCATCTGTCACATATTGGTGAAATGGCTGCACATATGAATTAAGGTTGTCTGTAGCCTCCAAGGGGAATGTGAATTTTTATGCAAACTAATCCCTGGCCATCCAAATTGGCAGTGTATTGATTTCAATGGCCTGTGCTCATTGGCACATAACTGCAGAAAAAATATTTCTTTCTGTGTTACTTCCACATTTAATTCTGTGTTCAGACATTTCATCTTGAAAGGCAAGTTATGATTATAACAATAGAATAGAGACCAACAGGCTGAATAGGTGTATGTTATGCTAACGTTACACATTGATGGTTATTCAGCTACACCAAGCATAAACAACGAACTGAATAGGTGTCTGGTATGTTAACATAACATATTAACACTTAATCAGATAACTATAGCATAAAGAACAGAATCAGTGTGCAAATAACAAACATGTGAAATTAGATATTTCAATATATAAGTCGCACCTGAGTATAAGTCGCAGGACCAGCCAAACTATGAGAAAACTGTGACTTATAGTCCGGAAAATACAGTACATACATTTTTAAGGGAAACCAAGTCCATTATGTTAAATAGCTAATAATTACCTCAAAGTCCGACCTTTGTGAATGCTTGAAACTAGTCAAGCAGGTAAGCAAACCACCTGTCATACTTAAAGAACGCTAAAAACTGTTTGTGAAAGCTGTAGGTGCCCAGTCAGCCGAACATGAGCAGTTTGTTTTTACATGGCAATATGGCAAAAAGGTATCTTCTTCTGCAGGATCACCGATCGGCCATATGCACAAGAGCTAAAGGCTAACATTGTTTATCCCAATAAATACTTCTACAGGCATTCCTCTACAACACCATCAAATAGGAAGGAGTTATAACATAATGACTGTGAAACACCTTGTCAATAATTACAGCACATGTGGAAAGCTATAGCTATATATAAAAATACTACACACCTTTAACACAAATGTTCAATCACTTTTCAAGAAGGCTCCCCATATTACATTGGCCCAAGTGGCTCAAAGTCTAACCTGCACGTCAGCGTGGTGCATAGCCTGAGACTAAAGTGTGTCCTAATTGGCCCCGAACTCTTAAAGTTCAGCATATGCCCACCTGACGTCTTAAAGGGCAGCGCTAACTACAACAGCCACGTACTCTCAGATGTGCAATTAGACTTCCCCCGCTTCAAAATTCCCTGAATGAAATGCACCCGTTCCCCTCCAAACCGATGCAGATTCAGAGTTTTCCACATGTACTGTAATTATTGACTAGGTGTTTCACAGTCATTATGTTATAACTCCTTCAGTTGTTGAATCAATACATATGCAGCATTGAGAAGGCGTCCTATGTGATGGTGTTGTCGAGGAATGCCTGTAGAAGTATTGCAAGTTATTGGAAAAATCAATGTTAGCCTTTAGCTCTTGTGCATATGTAGCTTCTCCTTTACTCCCACCTGTGTTGCTATTCTCAGTCGCTTCATCTTTTCCGTTAAAGTCGTCTGAAATTGAAACAATATTAAATAATAATTCAATGTAACTAAAAATATTTTGTTGTCGTGTTAACATTTTGTCAACATGTTTCATTCAGTAAACTGCAAATCGAAAAACCCTACATTCAAATTCAATGTCCATATTCACATCAAATTCCCTGTACATCTTCACATTCGAAAGAGGATTGGGAAGAGGTAAAACTGATGAACTCCCACCCCTGTGAGTGTCACAATTACGTGATTGTGGTAGGGGCCAATAGTGGTGCAATGACCAACAACAATGCGACCACACAACCCATAGCACTGCGACCTTAGCCAGTCCCACATGCAATAACACACCCGCTCTGGACCAAAGCCACCGAGCAAGTGTCGCACCAGAAGGTGACAGGCCCCACATGCAGTACAGTCAGTACCATCAGAGTACAGTTCACGATTGTGATTGGATTATAAACTCCATACATACACCTTTGTTTTTGTATTAGCTCAGTCTGTACAAGGTTTGTGTTGCTCATTCGAATTAGAAGTGCAATTTTCCAGGCAAAAAAGTACCAATGATATTTACTTTTCATTCTGTTGTGTTTTTAAGTGTGGTGACTTATCGAGTGACGACAGGCACGCCATCGCCCCGCCATGCTCTCTTAACATGTGAACTTTCACCTGGATACAAGTAAATTGCCTCATATTTACAATAGAGTGTATTCATCGCAATGATCTAACGTTTCTCTGTAGTTGCCAAAAGGCATGTTTTTTTTCTCGAATTGTATCAATTATGGTGGTACTTACAGAATCCACATTTTCCAATCTTGTACTTAAAAGAATAGACCACCATTTGACATACTGAGATATGTTCTTACCAGAGCTTAGACGAGTTGATGCGTACCCGGCTTGGTCTTCGCGCATGCCCTCAGTAATGTAAATAGCCTGAAGATGTTGTTAGCATTAGCCTCTGCTACCGTATTCCTATGGGGAAAAACGGGGGGTGAAGTTAGAAGCCACCAAGCTCTTCCACGTTTTCCCTATTTAAATAAGTTTCCTTGAGTAGTTACATGATCCAAGTACAGTTACACAAAATTAAACATGGTCGATTTTCTAAGCTGATAAAAAGTGGCACTATATTGTAAGGCGCAGTAATACGTCCACTCTCACACTAGGAGTGAAGATATTACTGCGCAGACATCAAAGTGCTCCTAAGGTGTTATTACGCCTTACAATATAGTACCCCTTTTTATCAGCTCGACATGTTTCATTTTGTGTAACTGTAAACGTGGAAAAGCTTGGTGGCTTCTAACTTCACCCCCGTTTGGATACAAAGAAACATGCTAAGAAGACTGAATGCTAACAACAACTTTGGTCTTTTTGCGTGACTGAGGGCACGCGCAAAGACCAACGCATCAACTCGTCTAAGCTCAGGTAAGAACATATCTCAGTATGGAAAATAGTGGCCTATTCCTTTAACAACGTTTTTTGAAGGTTTGCTCCTATTGGGATTTTTCAATATCTAATTTCTAGCCTGACTTATTGACTTTTGAATTCCCTTTCTTACAGATGTATTCACTTAGCTTCACATATTCAAAAACTATAAGCAATATATCCAAAATCCCCTCTGAAAAAAATCTGTATAAATATGTCAACAATATGAAACCATGCATTTAAACATGGCTCTTTCCAGTATTATTACAACTTAAAACGAAAGAAAGAAGCCATATATTTTGTTTTGAGTAAACAGTAATCTACAGCGAAAGGTTTCTAATTGATCTTGAAGCGTGTATTGTGACAAGCTGCCATTTCCACTCGCTAATGAATGAACACGCCGAATAGAGGAACAGGCCTGTAATCAGGGCAGTGGTCTTATGCTTTGACACTGGGAGGTGTTCTGGCCACAGTTTACAGGGAAAAAGACCTAAAGGCAGACCCACACATGCTACAGGGATTTGAAACCCATCTGCTCCATGAACTCCTTGGAATCCCAGGAGGAGATGGAGGTTGTGGCGGAGTGGGGGGATATCCGCAGTGGTTGCTTAGCCCTATGCCACTGCAGGGCAACAAAGTTAAGTAGCGGGAAATAGGACAGGAGAAGGTTCAGCTTAGAAGTCAGTATATGCCCTTTAACTGTTTGAAAGTGTGTGCAACTCGCCAACCCAGCAAGTGTGGATTGCAATATGTTTAAGAGATACCTATATCTACAGTAAGTAATACATCTGGATAAAGTAATAAGCTGTTGTCATCATCTTGTTTATCTAATTTGGATTTGGCATGTTTGGTGGTGAACTCTTGCTACTGTAGTTTAAGTATTTGCTGTTGCAGTTTTTGGTCAATCTGTTCAATATGTATTGTGTATTGACTCGAATTTCTCTATTGTAGCCTACTGTAGCGCAATTGAATGGTTCTTTATTTCTATCCACAACACACATTTGCTTCTTATTTGGTTTTGCAAGCACATTTGTCCCATGATTCAATGTCATTGGGTGAAGCTGCTGCAAAGAGTGGTTGACCGTCGGACTCCTTTCTATATGAGCTAAACCTGGTTGAATGTATCCTGGTCTTCTGCTTTCTGTTCAAAAGTAGTATCTGGGGCTTTCCCCGCAGCCAATCCCCAAACTAATGGCATCTTTCCACGTAGCGCGCATCAACCTAGCCCAGGGCGCAATCCTCGGATTCACCCGTATCTTCTCTACCCTGGAGGTCTTGGTTTTCCACATGACCTATGGGCTACTCTTTAGGGGGCGGGGTTTACCAGCTGCGGCTCCTCGGGGGAGCGATAAGACACACGTAAACAACGCAATGTAATAATGAAAGCAACCGTCTGGAACACGATGAGAGCTCTGTGGACTTGAAAAGCCCTTTGGACGAAATGAAATTATTCTGAAGCTCCAAGACAAAAACTATAGGGAAGAAGCTGCTAAAAACAAACTATGAAGGTAAGCTATGTGCTAATGAGCAGTGATAATGCTATGCTAACAGTGCTATTGTCATCGATTGGCAAGATCACTGTTTGCTGTTTTATAAATATGTTTTAGATGTTTTTTTTTCATTCTATTGCTGTTTTTATTCTCTTGTAATTGACACACAGGTTAAACATTGTGTTCTTTCCTGCTATGTCAATGTTTAAAAACCTAAAACAACTGCAGTATAATATTGTGAATTAATAATCTGGTGGGATTTGCCTGTTTTTGCGAGGGCTGTCTTTTTTCTGCTCTGACAAATCAGAGAGTCTGTACACGTCATGCTAGTACCAGGCCAGCACGCTTTGACACAAGGTTGAAGACGGTCCCAAAACTTGTGCCTGGCTCACCCGGTTTGATCCGCGTCTGGCATGTGGAAACAAAAGACTAAGCGGCTAGACCAGGCACTGGGCTGGTAACACAATACTCAAATGCAGAAGACCCCTAAAGTGAGTATTATTCAGATCATACTTCATAACTTCTCTCACCTGTAATTAAAATGTTTAGAAGTGTGCCCATTGTTTTTGCAGAAGATGAGCATTTTCAGTGCAATATTATTATATTTAATGTTTTCACATTCAGGCAAGCTGCCATGATGGACGGACCATGCGTTTCACGGATTGGTTAATCCACCTGTCAATTACAGCCATCAGGAACTTGCAGAAACCACTCTGCCAGATACACTTTTTGTAATGAATTGGAGAAGTGTGTAGTCTGGCTGGCTACAGGACAGGTTTTAAGGTTATGTCAAAAGCCATAGAGTCGGGCATAGAAAACCTCTGTATTGAAAGCCTGTACAGGAAGCCAGTAGCTTCCTGTCCCTGCTACATGATGTTTTTGCGCACTACACAACATCGGCCAAGTGAATAAACACCTCACATGCAAAAACCTATATTGTATATAACATTTTCTGTAAAACTGTAAAAAAGAAAAGATTGTGGAGAGAAGGAAATGCCCCTGACTGCACTGTGCCTGTTTCATACAGATGTCCTTGTGCACTGACTGGAACATGGGCCGTCGCTTTTCTCTTTATCATCTGAAGAGGTGAAAGGTTTCATTACCCACTGCAGCAAGTGCACTTTTTCCAATCCCAGCGCTTCAGCAGAAAACGTGGCCAATATTCAAAGGTGCATCGTGGAGAATAGGATAACAGATTTAATTTACATTTCTGAACAGCACTGAATAAGGTTTTTATCAAAGAGCAGGATAAAGCTGTGATGGCCCGTTCTGGCAAAATCGGATTCATGGATTGTTTTCAGAGATCCACAGCTGACTCTGAAATCTATGGCAGCATTTTCAACTCTGCATGTAGTCCATATGAGCTAGGGCTGGGCGATATGATGATAAAAATAGAATTGTGATCTGATCTCCATGACAATGTGCTTTTTTGGGAACATCGTCACATCGTGATTCAGTGGTTTTTATGTTTAACGCAGCTCTGAGCTCAAATACTGATCTCCACTCACCGTTTCCGCTGTCAGGATTAAACCAGGAGAAAGCTAGGTCTAAACCAGGTCTAAAATCAGACAATATCACGAACTGAATCTGGATTAAACCAAGAAGTAAACAGGACTAAAGCAGAGACTGAAATCAAGGTCTAAACCAGGACCAAACTAAAAAGGACTAAACCAGGGACAGAATGAAACGTTGATTACCCAGGACTAAACCAGGACTAAACCATGGGGAGCATGTCAAAACTCTGTAAGGACTGAAACTTGGACTACAACAGGTCTAAGACTAAACCACTACAAGACCAGGTCTAAACCCAAGAAGAAGCAGATGGCTTTAGTCGCCTTTAACAGACAATTTACACATGAATTGTTAGAAAATCGAAATCGCGATTTAAACTAAAGAAAACCGTGATAAGATTTTTTGGCCATATCGCCCAGCCCTAATATGACCTTACTATTGCAAAATATGAATGCTTTATTAGTGAGGCTAGAATCTTTAACTCAATGTCTCATTTACAGGAGGCTTGTCATTGAGACATCAACATTGATCCTCTCATGGCAGCACGGCAGTAAGATTTATTCGATTGGCAAACAATCTGTATTTAAACATTCAACTTTTTCACAACATTATTGATAAACATAATTCTAATTAACACTTAGCGGGGCATCTTGTTACTGTCTGGACAAATATTGCGCCATTGCTTTCCAAAACAGTGCTGATGCTGATGTCTAGACCAGTGTCCATTAAAGTGTGCACATCAATCTTAGGGTCCGGCAGAGAGATAGACAGACAGGGGTGGGTCCTGCACACACGCCACACACTGTCCAGACATCTGCTGAGACATCCGACTCCGAATCCAGCCAAAATGCTAACGTGCGCTCTTTTGATAGCAGCGTGATGAATTTTTAATGCCCACTGTCAGAACAAGAAGCTCTAAGGGACAGCCTTGGACGTCTGCTCCAATATTCTTGGAGTACCCTCTTTAGCATATCTTCATTATCTCACCCATGCTTCAATTTATTTTTATCTTTGGAGCCTGAGCTGGGGATGTGTGAATGGAATTCTATTTAAAAATCCTCTCTTAAATAAGTCAACTGAAGAATCATATTCTTTTTTTTCTATTTTTGTCAACTGATTTCTGCATCAAATAGGAGATAAAATGAGATGTGAACATGTATAAAAATGTTGGATTGCAGTCATGTGAAGATTTCCACCCCATTCAATAATTCACACAAACACTGAAACTGAAAACCTTCAGAGTTCTGGGAAGGACTGAACCACTACCTACTCAGAAATAAATGCAGTGCCTTTTAATCTTCTTCTATTTCCTCTTCACAATCTTTATCAGAGCTTTAGTCTCAGTGAAGATGGACTGATCGGCGCCTTTACTGTTAGTGTCTGGTCAAAGGCAGCGGCTGACACTGTGTCTCAGAGTGAGGTGAGCGTGAGGGCGAAGGCGGGGGAAGAGTCGTCCCCGCTGACAGCTGCTTCTCTAAGTGTGACACGGCTGGGTTTGAAGATGCTGAACTCCTCACACTAAGCACCTACAGTATATAGTCCTGTCCTTCTTTAGCGTGGCTATTCTCACTGTGGTGAAAAGAAAGTTTACGGACAGCAGGAATTAGTCATATAGTTGAATTTTTTAACCGTTACTCGCTCATTGAAGGCTTACTGTGTGTTGTTCAGCTGTTTACCATATTAGACCTATTTTTAAGTCCCACTGTGGTCTCAGAATCTGTTTTTCAGGGAAATTCCTGGCACCAGAAGGGAACCGATTGTACTTAGGAGGATCTTTGCTGACATCTGTGCGCATGCGCGAGTGGCTGGGTGGCAGAAAAACAAATGCAATGGCGGGCGCAACAAACATGTCCAAGCGAGTTAGCGGGCGATATCCACAATATATAAGCCGGAGGAGGTTTAGGGAGAAGCTAAAAATCTGTATTGGCGACAAAATCAATGTTATTCAAAACACATTTGAGATCTGGAATGACCAAAACGTTGGTCCGGCTCGCCTGTATTTTGGCCACAATCTGCTGAGGAGACATTTTTTCCTTTTTAATGGAAAGCCCTGGACCTCACTCCTTCACTTAAAATGAAAGGCTTTCAAAAGTCTGGAGGCCTACCATTATTTTGTTTCAAGGAAAGTTGGGCCAATCCCTTCTGAGAAATAGAAAGTGGTACTAAAGTCACAGGTCAGACGTGGTCAAGCAGACTCACACATCTCCCCGTGGGATATCGGCAAAGAGAACAGCGGAGTCCTCACTGCTCGCTGCAACTGCAAAGCCGGGTAACCCTTCATTGATCAGTGTCCTTATTTATTTTGTTATTTAGAGAGATGTAGTGGCTGTTGTACCGCCAAAACAATATGACTACACTAGCTACACAAACTTGAATGTTTTTTTTTATCTTCTCTAAATAATAAGTACATAGTCAACCTAAATGAGCTTCAAACTCGCCCCATCTCATTCGTTTTTCGCAGTCCTTTTCGGAGGTAATTCGAAAAAAAAAACTTTTAATCAGCGGGCCGTACAAGCGACCACACAGCGAGAGTGGACCACCTGCTTTGCTAAATCCTCCTCCAAGCGTGCAAAATAATCAAACTATTCTGCTAAGCTATGAAGGATACGCTGCTTCTTGCCACACAATCATGTGATGCAGTGCTACGAAACATAAACGCCGACGTCACAAAAGATCCTCCTATTGAAAGCAGGGTAACCAGAGCACACCGAGCCCGGGATCAAACTCGGGACCTTCTTGCTGTGGGACGAGAGCGCTAACCTAACATTGCACTGTGGAAAGGAGAGAATGAGAAATAATTGAACGGAGTTACCACTATTGTGATGATGGCATAATCTCAAATCGAGGGCAGGGTGCAATACGGGTCTATGAGCTATAGTCTCTGAAAAAAAAATTGACAAGCAAACAAAAGCTTGATGATGGAACATGGGGACAATAGAAAATATGCCAAAAGTTAGGATTTCCTCCATAATGAAAGATCTGGATTGCCCGGCATTGAATTAGAAATCAGTGAGTCTTGTAGGGCAAGTTTCATAGCAGCCACCCAGAAACTAGCGTGTCACCAGATTGTTCACAGAAAGGAATTTTACTCATTTTTGTAATGACATTTTCCCTCTATGTCCTCTGACCATCTCCTTTCATGCGCTTTTTGAAATGTAGTCTCCCGACAGGCCACAGACGTCTTGTATGCAGGAAAACATCCGCAGTCTTGATCCTTGCGCGAGTGCGGAGAAGTTACACAGTAGGGCGGACATGTGTTGACAGATGGCTCATGCTGTCAAGGCGCTGCTCTCTCCCATGATGCTGTAGTTTTGGTGGAGCCGCGTCAGAGAAGGCCACTGCCATCTGTGGCCCCGCGGCAGACGCTCCGCGCACTGCCCCGGCCACATGTGTCACACAGCATTTCATACACGAGGCTGACTGTAATGAAGCACACATGGCCTTTGCTCAGCTGTGTCAGCGCCGGGGACAATGAGCTCCCTGCAACTTTAGCTTAGCAACCACACAAACTCCATTATTGCGGTTCTCAACTGGTGGGTTGGGGACCGGGGACCCAAAATAAGCCTTTTTTAATATATGAATGCAGTGGTAGTAGATGTCAAGATAACCAATTTCATATTTACAGGGGTTATTAAAGAGCAACTAAACACCAAAAAAATGTTTTATCAGCGGGCCGTACAAGCGACCACACAGCAAGAGTGAACCATCTGCCTTGCTAAATCCACCACATTATCATGTTTTTCTGATAATAATCTGTCTAAATGGGTGTCTAATAGTGTTGTCTACTTGTCCCTGCCTCTATTTTGACATTTTAGTGTAAACATGTTCAAAATACTACTTTTGTGCCTAAAACCATCTGTGTGGCGCCCTCTTCAGGAGTGTACCACATTTGAATTTGAATTACCCATTGTGATTGGCTCTGGCGGTGTCCGTAACGTTTGCAAATAATATGTGCCTATGTCAGTGATCCTGCTGCGCCTCACACACGCCCCCTAGTGAGTGGACTTGGAATAGCGAGAGCATCTTTATATTGATTTTCAGGTTTTCAATTTAGAAGCATAGCATGTAGTTAGAATATTTAGCTTTTTGTTGTATAGGTAACTATTTAGTGTCAATGACTTAGTTGTTCAATGTTGTAGTTTTAGGTTTAGTTGTTAGTGTTAGATTAGTTGCATTTAGCATAAACCATCTGTTAGCATTAGTTGTATTGAGTGTATATTTATATGTTCTCCATATTTACTTGCTGTGATTACGCCAGCCCAGACACCGCCCACACACTCACCCCCCGCATGTCACCTCAAAGCCTCCTACGTCCTTTTCGTGGCAATTTGAAAATTTTGGGCGGAGAAAGCCTCTGGCATGCCCCATTAGGCTCTCTTTAAAGGTTACAGTAGGATAATCATAGGGCTGGTCAAATTTCCGAATAAATAAGAAATAAATAAATAAAAACAAATAAATTCGGCCTTAAATATAGTGGTGATTATACAGATTGAGGGGCACGGCCTGGTGTAATGCTACATCACTTCTAAACTGCGCTAACTGCTAACTTTCTACTAAAGAAGCAGAAATAGGCACTTTCCCTCCCACACAGACACAACAATGCAGGTCTCACATGGCCAGAGACAATACAAAAACATGTGCAGAGATTGCACAAAAGTGAAAGTGTTTGAAGAATCAACGCAAGATTGCAACAACAGCTATGTTAGCTAGCGCGCTAGCACAAATTAAGTTTACTATTAACAATTGCAGGGCTGCCAACTCTCACGCTTTCACCGTGAGACACATGGTGCCTCCACACGCTCTCACGCCACACTCGCAAATCACAAAAAAATGAAAAAAATAAATAAAAATAAAATAATGAAATAATAACTTTCCTCAAAGTTTATCGGAAAAGTGCTTACTTTTGAACCAGTGGTGGAGCCAGCAGCCCCAAAAGTCCTGGCTATCCCCAGTACCAGCCCTCTGGATAGTTAAAATATGTAATTGTCATTATTTTATGTACATTTGTGAGAAAAACTAATATTTCCCACACTTTATACAGTCCCTGAACGCTTCTCCCACGCAGCCTCATGCTCCTGCATTTTCATTGGTTTCACTGTAACATGCTCCTAATATGAACCAAAACACTGATTAATGGCATATTTATGGATTTGACATCTAAATGAAGCGGTGATGGTCGTAATGCAGGAGGAAAAAGGACCTGATGTCATGGATTATACAGACAGAGTTAA
>OMNZ01061555.1:0-17168 GCA_900303255.1 Lesueurigobius sanzi | reverse complement strand
AGTTTGGAGTGTGACTGTTTGAGGTTGTGGACAGGTGTTTGTTATACTGATAAAAAGTTCAAACAGGTGCCATTAATACAGGTAACGAGTGGAAGACAGAGGAGCCTCTTAAAGAAGTTACAGCTCTGTGAGAGCCATAATTCATGTGCACTCAGCCTTATGTACTTACAATATTTTTACTTGCACAAATCGGGGTGTGTGTGTGTGTGTGTGTGTGTCTGCGCATTTGGATGAGCGTGTGAATACTGATGATGCATGTGTGTGTGTGTGTGTGTGTCTGTGTGTGCGCATTTGGATGAGCGTGCAAATACTGATGAGTGTGACCGTTGTCCGTTAAATGTACATGTAAATATGTGGGGGGTGGGGGTGTAATTGAATGATCTGTTTTAATGTGTTTTTAATCTGTACAGCGCTTTGAGCTGCATTTTGTATGAAAAGCGCTTTATAGACCTTTCTCAGCTGACATCATCAGCTAGCGGAACTTATGTTGCAACAATGGGTTGCTGCAAGCAATTCAAATCAAAACATGCTATATCTCTATGCTCTGACCAATCAGAGTCTTGTGGGCAGCAAAAGTCACATGACGGGTCCTAAGCTCCGACAAACGAGCATTTGTTCAGATATCGTTGTCTGACCTGACCACTCAAGTGCTGAACCGTCTTGGAGAGCATCAAGACCAGTAACACCATTGTAAATAACAGCTAATAACATGGAGCAGATGGAGAAAATCAGCGGAATGCCAACCAACAGGCCGGCATTCCATTCCAAGTCACATGACCGAGAAAGGTCTATAAATACGCTTTTGATTGATTGATTATTTGCAAAAAATTCTTTAAAAATCAGACAATTTTTTTTTTTCTCATTTTGTCTCTCATAGTTGAGGTCTACCTATGATGAAAATTACAGGCCTCTGTCATCTTTAAGTAGGAGAACTTGCACAATTGTGGCTGACTAAATATATATTTTCCCCACTGTATATCAATCAATCAATATATTTGCTATTCACGCAGTGCGTCTCAAAGCGCTATTTAAAGGGCCCCTATACACTATTTGAGTGTGTGTGTTTGCAATTTCTGTTCACATGTTCGGTGCCTGACGAGGGAATGAGTAGGATGTGCGTACAATCAATAGCTCCGATGACATGAGGAAACCAGCGCATGAATTTGCATATTCCCCCACCTCCTATTTTGCACACCGTGGCGGGACTGCCTTGTTATGTATATGCATTATGTCCCCCGCGCTAAATTTGCATTGCAGCCTCTTAGCAATACTGCGGTTGCATTTCCGTCCACTTAGCGTGCGCTCTCGTTTTTGCGCTTATGCAAATGCTTAGTAAATCAGGCCCATAGTGACTTATAAAATAGAAAATTCACTTTTTTTGGGCACCCTGACATACAGTACATCATAAGGAGAATCCACACACTTGAGGGATTTGAGGACAAATGTTTCCTTAATCTGCAGATAACAATAATACACAAAGAAAATAGCATTTTTAAAAATTATTATTACTACTGCAATTGTGAATAGATGTGAATGTTTTCATCAATCAATCAGTGTTTGTTGTGCTCTTTTGCGTCTCAAAGAGCTACAATAAAAAAAATAAATACAGGAAAATACAACTCACGAAATACACAAAAACAATGCAATTCAAAACGTCCATAGACAGCAGATAAAATTATACAGCCATACACAGATCCAAGACACTCTGTAATATGATCTGAATAACAAGCCCAGCTACTCTGACTAAGTGTAAGCGTGATGCGGTTTAAGAAGTTAGGAGGTGAGCCCGCTCGGCCCCTGACTGAGTGCTAATAAGGTAGGTTAAAAAGCTGGGAGTAGGATAGGTTAAAAGGCCGGGGTTAAAAAGGCAGGGGGTGAGCCCGCTCAGTCCTGTATGCGCCTGTATGAATGTCGTGTGAGAGTGATTGGTTGGTGGTGGTCGGAGGGGCCGATGGCGCAGACTGGCAGCCTCGCTTCTGTCAGTTTACCTAAGGGCAGCTGTGACTACAATAGTAGCTTACCACCACCAAGTTTGGAGTGAATGAATAATGACGACAGTGTAGCGCTTTGAGACACAGGCTTCTAAAGCGCATTACAAATGTAAGCCATTATTATTATTGTTGATTAACAGGAACAAACTGATACCTATCGAATAAATAGGATCTAAACCAGCAGAGTGCTATTCCTTGGATACCTGAGGCTACCTCACATTCTAACTGCTGTAACAAGATATTGTGATCAAAATAAGACTTTTGTTCTGCCGTCCTGTTTTCAAATCAAGATTTTATTCACAGTGCTTATTTTAAAAACATTCATGGATATTCCTTCTTCAAAGAAAATTACAGCCTTTGGGATTAGCTAATTGTGAGGATAAAAACTGCAATTTTAAGTTGATTGACATGAATCTCGCAACCCTACTAAGCATTTTTTCCCCTTTCTTTGACTCTTTCAGATCCCACAGATCAGCTACGCGTCAACAGCTCCGGAGCTCAGTGATAACACTCGATATGACTTCTTTTCACGGGTCGTTCCCCCTGACACCTACCAGGCCCAGGCAATGGTGGACATCGTCAAGGCCATGCAGTGGAACTACGTGTCCACTGTCGCTTCAGAAGGGAACTACGGGGAGAGCGGAGTTGACGCTTTTATCCAGAGGTCTCGAGAGGACGGTCAGTGTCTGTTCAAACATTCAAACCGTGAAACTTTATTTACACTGGTGAAAGGCAGCCTGGGTTCTGTCAATCTCTATTCTATCATGAACAAGACACCGAGATAGTGATACAGCCTTAGGGAGAGAGAATTGTCTGATTTGAATTGAAATGTGCTAAAATTAGTCTTTGATCTAATGATATTCCAAGTAAGAGCAGCACAAAAACAGAAATGCAAGCTATGTGAAATAGGAAGTGAATGTTATAATTCACTCATAAATTAGATTAAATCCATTAATTAAATCCATTCATTTCTTTATTGTATATTCACCTGCAATGATAACTCTGATTATCATCATTATCCATTTCATACATATCACATCCTGCCCAATTCGACCTAGATTGTATTTTTTTTTATCTTATTTCGTGTGCATAAGAGATTCTTGTATAGTTTATTTAGAGAGAGATGCTAAGAGACATTACTATATATATATATATATATATATTTATTATTATGACTATTACCTGTTTTTACAAACTTATTTTCTTCTTTGATGGCACATTTCCTGGCTTTTTGCCATCACCCCCCTGTGTGATCCTGTCCTAAGAGCTGTTGTAACAAGTGAATTTCTCCATTGTGAGATCAATAAAGAACTACCGTATCTTATCTTATTTCACATGCAAAGGTGTACAGCTCTAAAAAGCAACATTATCTATGGCGTTTTTTCCTGTCTCACAATGACACTTTAGATCTAGCGCTTTAGAGCGGTCAATGATTTTAATTTAAAATCAAAGCCTAAATGGCTGCGGACTTTGCCTAGGGCAGCCAGGGACACACGGAGGGCACTGTAAAATTTTGGAATCATTTCTGCTTTGGCTCCTGACGTAGCCCAGGCATGCTCCAGACGACCTCTGACCCTGAGTGAAATGTAATGAGTCCAGACGTGAGCAGCACTCTACCTCTCCTTTACTAAAGCTAGTTCCTTTTCACTGCCATTGGTGCTCTGTACAGGCATATCTGCTGCAGCCTCTCATTCTTCAGGATGAAGATGTCTGTCTGCAGTGACTGTGCTCAGGCAATAATAGTTATTATATCACCTATGCAATCAAGCTTTAATTAAATATTTAGTTAATTAATGCATCAGAAGTAGCTAATGTTGATGCTGCAAAAGGATGTGAGTAACCTTCCTGAAAGTTCTGTAAATGTATCCCACTGGTCTGCAATTAAAAATGTCCTAATATTGAAAATTCCATTATAAAGTGGGATTCATGGCTAAAAAATACAGTATTTAAAGATTTAAAGATGTTTAAAAAAAACTTGTTTACTAAACTTTCTTTCTCAATTTTATTGCTACTGGCTGACAGCTCATCAGGCAATGCTGTCAACCACGCAAGCAGAATTATTGCTTACAGACAGACATCAGATTCTGTTCTGTCTTCTCACTATAAGAACATATTAGACAACTTAACCGTCAAGTCAGCCTCCGCACCTGCTTTGAACTGACAATATGGCTGACTAAAAATAATAATATCTGGCAAGTATAAGCTGGTAGCCTTGGAACAACTAAAGCTGCACATAGAAGTACTTGGTCACTAAATCATTCTATTTTTTAATAAAACAGTCAAAGCAGGAGAGGTCAAGAGTCGCTGAGGGCTAAAGTTTGCCGTAGCTTCATTGGCCTTGCAGCGGCACGAAATAAGTCATCAGTAGAGTGTGCTGTGAATAACTTGAGATTAGAAATTGCTAACATTGTTTCTTTGATGCTGTGAGTATGCACAGATGGCAGTACTGACCGCATATGCTTGTCAGGTCTAAACGTTGACAGTTTAGCAGTTTCATGACAAAATTAAGTTTGCCAAAGATGAGCAAGATACTATTTTTCCTGACAATTACTTTATTATGTGGCACTTGTGGACTTAATCTTAAAAAAGAGACATTTTTCACCTCAATAAACAGCAGCCAATTTCTTAGAGACATCATGCTACTGAGTAAATGGGATTTCCGATACTTACGGCTTGATTTATTTAGAAAACTGATCAATATTGTCACCAAATGTGCTGTGCATGTGGCTGCGTGGGTGTGAGCAGGGCAGGTGCTTTGTTCGATGACACGACATCCTGCTAGCAGCACAATCTGCATGATGTGATCATAGCTCACTGGTCTTTCAAGTGGAAAGCGAATTAACGCGGCACAGCAGCCAGCGTTTGATCAGAGTGGCAGAGCTGGAGTTTCAGTACTGTGGAGCGGAAACAGTTTGACACTGGGGCAGTCAATATCTCAGAGGAGGGAGCAAATAACCTTTTGCGTTGCAGGGAGGGCAAGCATGAACTCAGGCTCAAAAGAGGAGAATAACAATTATGAAGATGAGGACTGCCATGTTTCGGGATAAGTACCCAGGCACAGCCATGTGCATTAAAATGGTGGGAAGAGTTGAGAGACAATTAAAGAACGGCTAATGTTCATCTAAACAGCAGATATAATGTAAACACATTGGGATGAGAAATATCCAGTTGCTTTTAGTTGTCAAGTGTGTCTTAAATCTTAAGACACTTGAGCTGGATTTAATTTTACAATCAAATCCAGCTCAAGCAAGAGTAAGACACAATCACAATGACGTTGAGCAAGACACTTCACTCACCCTCGCCGAGTTCAAACAAGCGAGTGAGTATGGGTTGGAGGGCAGAATTATTTTAAAATGTATATTGTATAAAGTAGCTCAAGTCATAGGGCACAATTTCAAGAGGTGTCCCATTCGAAGTGAATTTATTAAAATGAACTCGAGTGCTTTATGTCCAAAAATAGCATTATTATTGTAAAGAAATACTGTTTTCATTCAAGTCTCTTCTGTCAGACTTATGCAGGGAATAATGATACAATTTATCATTATTCCCTGCACAAGTCTAACATTTAATGGAAAATGGTCTATAACTTCTATAGCACTTTTCCACCTATAGGCACTTAAAGCACTTTTTTTGTTTTGTTTTTTAAAAGCACTTTACAGCAAGGCACCCATTCACACTCTCATTCATACACCAGTGTATGCAGACACTGGAGGCAAGGTGGGTGAGTGTCTTGCCCAAGGACACAATAACAGTGTGCACCTGGGGTATGATGAAACGACCTGCTCTACCATCTGTGCCAAGATAAGTGACATGATGGAAGACGATTATATAAGATGACAGAGACAACACTTTTTTTTAGCATGATACCTTGCTGTCTGCTGAATACAAGCACGATCGCGGTGTTGTCACGTCCGGGGCTTTGGTAGGCAACATGAATATTTTAAATAAATAATAATAGCAAATAATAATTCTATGATAGGCAAAAACATTGTTCACAAACAGAGCAGTGCCTCCCTGGCGTTGTACCAGATCTGGGATTTACATAAACAGCGCTACACGTCTGAATGCATCAGCTGTTGCCTACCATTCGGCCAAACATCCGCTGAAAATTGCGGGAGAAAACAATAACAGCAATCGCTCCTATTAAAATTCACACTAGGATCCCTCTTGTACGGAAATTTTGAGAACCCTGGGCTGTCAATGTCTCAATTACCCGCCATGTGTTATCGCATTGGTTGAATCTTACATGTCAGGGTCAAGTCAATTCCACAAGTGAGGAGTGAAATGTCAAACGTGTGCATCCTAATTTGGAAGATGTCAAATTGATTTACAAACAGTGTCACATAGCATTAGATGTAAGAGCAAATTTAAAATGATAATGAATGAGATTGGATTTAAATAATGACAGAGGCGGGAGGGGGCAGTGACAGTGCACAGTGAGATTATGCAAATGTCGGAAATGAAGGTTGCACACTGCACCCTTTGTCGTGAGCGAAATGTCAAGAGGAATGATTTGAATACTCATTACCCCAAAGTGTCAATTGTCTGAACATCAGTTTGGAAAATTATAGTACTTTGTGTTTTTAATTTGGGAGGTACAAACATGATATTTGTCATTATGAAAATTCCTGTCACAATCACAGCAATTTTGATCACTACAATTAAAATTAAAATCAGGATTGTGCGAAAATTAAGTTGACAGAAAAAGATGTGTTTTTATATTCAGAAAAGAAAAGGGCAGTTGTGGGCTAAAAAACAACCCTGCTTTGCTTAACTTGACATTTCAGTTTTGGGTCAATATAGACACTTTATTTTATTGTGTGAGTAAACCAGTGCGTTGGCAGATTCAAGAATTGGTTCTTTGTAAATTTGGATTTTTGTACACTGAAAACTTTATTCACAGCATTACTACTTTTACAGTTGGAAAATACTGTCAGTCTGTCAGTACAAACATTAAGAGAGAGATTGCACTTTATTAGTTATGACAAAAGTGCAATGAAATCCACCCTAAACCAGAAAATGCTGGTTATGCTAAATTGTCCCGGCCCCCAGGTTGAGAACCACTGCTTTATTTTATAGTCACCCACCTGGATCTGTTTCTTTCTCAGAACCTCTGAAAATTTGGGGCTGTAGCTGTGGACCAAGACAATTGTCAAGACACTATCTGCCTTTTGCGTAATATATCTAATCTTGATTGTGTCACACACATAGTGATGAATAAAAATACTAAACTGACTGAACAAAGAAACTCAATACTCAAGACAATGTCTAATTTGGTGAATAATAATAACATGCTGAATAATTAGTTGGTTTAAATGTAATATGTTTGCTTTACAGGGTTTATAAACTTCTCAAATAAATTGTATTTATTCAGTCACATTTGATGCAACATTACCTGAATAGTCACAGCAGCCTTGGGACAGAGATGCGATAGCCATACTGTGCCTTTGTTGTCTCCAAATGTCATTTCACCAATGACACATTCAAGAAACAAGAAACATTAAAACAGGCTGGGTGGTCAGTGCTCAATGCTCAATGAAACAATACATGCAAACGGCCAACTATGCAGATACTGGGCAAGTGTCTCTACCATTTGAGCTAAAATTATCAAAATACCAGTCACCAGTGTTCAATGTCTCAAGAATGTCTCAAGACATATTGCAGTACTGTTTGTTTTCCAAGGCAAGCTCAAAGGTGAACTCTCTGATATGGAGGACTATAAAAGTGTAACAATTTTAATAGGAGTGTCAGGTGTCTGGAAACAAGACAAGTGAGAACTTAGATGGACTCCAGCAGAATAGGCCAATGCTTCTGGGTTGTTCATTACAGTGTCGCCAGGAGTTTGCAAGGCCCATAGATGCTGTTCTGGCTGGTATACAAGGCTCTCTGAGGGCAATATTTAAGGTGAGCCCACTTTATCACTGCAATAAATAGATAAACCTTCAAGGAGGTTCAGGGTTTTACAAGGCCCTGGTAAAGTTTGTCTTGGTCTGACTCTGCAGAGCAGGTTGATAATATATAACACCAAAACTAAATGCATCTTATAGTTTGGTTTTATAGGCTGTGTATTTTGATTTTTTTTAAGCATTTCCAAATGAATGGGAGGATGAAAGGTTGTCCTTGTCTCTTGAAATACCAACAATTGCAATCAACTACTCACCCTGCCTCATGACCCCTACAAAATGAAGAAACTTAGAAAAGAACATTCTGAAAGATTTTTACAAAGTGCATGAAACACTTTCCCATTCACACTTTTGCTTCCTAATTGCACCACTCTAGAAAGATATTAGTGACAAATAGTATGGTTCATACCGAACCACCTCTCACCAAGCCATAGCATTATCCCTTGTGTGTGTTAAAAAAAGTCTTCTGGCAGGTTACATAGAAAAATGTCAGCAACACTAGAACACTATTTATCACATCTGAAGGGCAGATTTGCCCTTTTTCAACACAAGGATACACTATTTTACTTATCGTACTTAATATACTGGCATACCTCAAGTGAGATGCAGCATCCTATTGACAATTTGAGCAGGCTCATGTTCTCACCTCTGGCCATGAACACTTGGCATCATTATGTTAACTGCCTAGTGAATATCACCAGAAATACATATTTTATGGTGCTTGAGTTTACTACAGCAGCAGTGGTTGAACAGCATTTGGGCAGAAGGTTGTCAGGTGTGTCACTTGAGTGTGAGGCAGCAAAGCTTATTTCACACTGCTCGGAGGCCTCTCTTTGATTTGTAAATCACCTCCTCTGAGAAGCCATTCCGTCAATTATAAAATCAAACTCATACTTGCCCCAGACACAACTGTCATGTTACTGTGTGAAAGCTGAATGGATAAAATGCACTTAGGCAAAAATATTACAAAGGGCTACATTGACAAAAAGTGATCTGATGCCAATAAAATAGAACTAATTGTGAAAAAGAGTCTGGGGCATCCTGGGCAAAGACATAACATATAGTTTTGTTAAAAAGCCAATAGTATAAGGGGTATTAGCAAATTATGTCAAGTACAATTTTTCTTTATTATAAAGCAGCAAATGTTTAAAGCATAGATCGTATTGAAGGGGCTGTAAGTGCACAGCTCTATGGCCTGCCCTCCTGCCCACTGCGCTGCAGGATGAATGAGTGGGTCCAGCTCCCCTCAGGGACTCAGGGCTCTCCTATCAGGCCAGAATGCTGACAGATGTAATAGCATGACTGGTTGCCATTTGGCTTACGAAAATAGCTATGCCAACAAATACCTTGAGTTGATCCATCAACTTCTGAAGTCAGAATGTAACTACAGTAACATCTCATTGTTGGCCTGTAAAGATTTTCACAGAGTGTTAGCACATTCATCAATACAATCTACAAGACTTTCTTCATCAAAAAGACCAAAAGGTAAACTAATGCAGGTCACATTGCCAAATGTTGGGGCAGCTATAACTTGTGTTGTTTCCAAGTGTATGCACATACATGGTGGATGAGAGGTTAGCGCTCTTGCCTCACAGCAAGAAGGTCCCGGGTTTGATTCCCGGACTGTGTGGGTTTTTGGAGTTTGCATGTTTCTCCCTGTGTCTGGATACATTTCCTCCTGGTGCTCTATCAGTTCAAAACATGCTCAATAGGTTAATCCTCCTGGCAGGTGATTCTGATCACTAGCCTGGCTCCACATCTGGAGATGGGTCCCCTGCTCCTTACGGGTTGCCTCAGCAGCATTGATGGATGGGTCAAATGCAGAGGCATGCCCTTAAAGGGGCACTTGGGAAGTTAAAATGTTGAACTCGTAGTCCCAACAATGTCGGGACATCTCAGTGAAGTCGCTGCAACTTCTGTGTGAATTGGTTGTCACCTTGCCTGGAGACGTCGTCCTGGTGAGAGTGCAAGCAATTTTTTTGTCTCGGAGTCGCCGCGACTGATCAGTGTACGGGACGTCGCTGCAAAGTCATGGAGACATCACCGCAAGGTCTCCTTGGTCTCAAGTAGATCACGGAGACATCGCTGACATGTCTCTCCGGTCACGGACGGTCTCCGCGAAGTCGCCGTGAATTCCTGCTGTCTCCGAGATCTGATGGAGACTTGAAAAAGCCTCCGAAAAATGTTTAAATTACCCGAAACGTATCCTGGACGTATCCGAGACCAGTGGAGACTCAAGTCTACGCCAAGTTGCAAACTAGTCTCCAGGCCGGTGAGATAGGCCCTTAATGGAAACCCTGCCGTGCATGTTCTAGCATGCATGCTTATGCACAAGCTTAACATAGAGACTGCAGTTACACATAAGGCCTGAGGTGGCAGTCACAAGTAAAACATTGACAACTTCTGTCAAGCCCCTTTAAGGGGACAAAGAACACCTTAACATTATTCATTCTGAGGGAACTTTAGCATGTAACACTCAGTTAAAGAAGCAGTAAATTTGCAGCAACTTTGATACACTGTGAAATTAGTAAGCATAAATTATTAAAGGCAACAGCAGCAATTTGGTAGCCATCGTATGAATAACTGTAAATTTGAAATGAGCTGCAAATCATTTCCATAAAGTTTTATTTAAAATTTTTTTGGAAACACACTTAAGGACCTTAAATAGCCTGTGTCAGTAGTTTGTTCTAAATAAAGCCGAGCAAATTTGATACAAAAGACTGATGCATCACAGTCATCACTGTCTTTTCAATCTAATTCCACACGTCACCATGCAGATATCATTCTTATTAATATCAGAGCATCTTCCCTTGAGTACGTCTGAAATCCGTTTGAAAACGACTACACACAACGCTGGAAAATTGCTTCCTATCATTTTGTTTCATCTCATGTTCCTTTGATACCCAAATATTCAACTGAGCCACTTTATAAAATTACACCGCAAAAATCGAATGACAAGAGGTGCAATCAGTTTGATCTAGACAGAATGTAAAATGGCAATGGCTCGACCTTTGAAAGCATAGAGCGCTTTTGTAATTTTGAGATAAATGGTATTCTATACTTAAAATATGTATTTGACTTTTTACCTCCGCTACTGTCATTAACCCACAGTGTTACTCAAAAAATATATGGTTGAGTGATAACAAGCTTCAGAAAAGGTCATAGATTGAAAAAGAACCACAATGTTATTCTAGGCAAGTAAGAATACAGTTAATAATGTGCAACTAGAAGTGGAAAGTAAAAGGACAGTTCCTGTTTTTGTGACATGTCCTTTTGTTTTCATCCCTGAGATATAAAGTGTTTGAATCATTTGACGAGCTAGGGTCTGTGCATTGAGGTGTTGTGCCTCTAGCAATATCATCTGAGGAATGAAGAGACAGTAGAGGTTAACAATTCATCAGCTTAAAGAGCCAAAATATGGTCAAATCATCAATAAGTTTTCAATCACTAAATAAGGTTGATGTCTTGGCGAGGGCCTCACATCTCGCATTTTTTGTAAGCATTTTGATCCTGCGTTGCGTGTGTTTGCTGCGTTTTTGCTTAGGTTTCTTTGAGGTGTATTGAAGTGGCCACACTGACTCTATCGTAGCACGCGCCAGATTTGCCAGATGCAGCATGCCATAAAACACAATCAATCCTATTTTTATTTAGTGTGCGTCAAGCATTGGAACCCAGGATGTGTGTCCCAGGCCTTTGAGGTTCTTGCTAATGGCATTTTTGTATTGTGCTTTCCAGGAATAAAATGTATATTGTAGTATGTAAATTTCATGGAGGCATAGTGATGTTCACACAAGCACAACAGCCATAAGCCTCTAGCTACAACGTCGTCCTGACCAAACCTAACTCAAGATCTGAACTTTTGAAAATATAAGTAAAGTATTCCCAGTTCAACTAACCAAGTCCAGTCAACAATATCTGGAAAAATATAACATATACAGTGTATACACAAGAGACAACCGGAGCTTGTACTGAAATCTGGAGGGAGAAGCTTGTCCAGAAAACTTGCATCAAATCCTCTTCAGGCTCATTTTCCCAACTGCACACAAGACTGAACCTCAGCCTAGTTATATTACACAGAGGCGCTGTCTGATCTCTTGCTGTCTGCTCTGTAATATGGTTGTGGTCAAATTCACTTTCAGGAGCTGTGTGAAAATCATATTTACTCATAATAGTATAAATCATATGTAGACACCTGCTACTAAGACAAATTGACCAACGGAAAGTCCAGTAACGTCCATGTATCTGCGGTTAAATTAAACCAGCCTATCCTCTTTAATGCAAGAATGATGAAATTTAGGAGTCAGGGATTTTCTTCAGGGCTTTCTATAATAATTATGATGGGGTATTATAGTGTAATTGATCCCTAGAGGGGGGAATTCATTTTTTATGTCCCCACAGCCCAGCCGGCACAGTGAGGTGAGAGCCTGTGACAGAACACCACCTCAGGGGTTAGAGAAAGGATTTAGTGGCTGCTTCGGGATACTTCACATTGGGGTAGAACAAGAACTAAACCAAATCATATCAGCCTGGACTGCAGTGACACTACAGAAACAAATATTTTGCCATATGCTATCTTAGTATTGCTCATGGTGTCTGTGCTGCACAGTCTAGGGGTGTAGGCTGCACCACATAAGCTGGGCACTGTGCCAGTCTCATCGTCATGAGTTTGAATCCTGGCTCTGACTGAAAGTCCAACTCAAGCATGGGCAAACTTTGATGCAAGGGTCACATCGTTGTTGTTTTTTTACTTGCCAGGGGGCCGGACTAGTTGCGGTTTGGGTAAAATTTTCAAATACCCAAAGCAAAAGCAACAAAGTAATGTATTATTTTTCTTTGTCAGTGAAAAATAGTACATTCGGTTAGGCTTAGGGGTAGGTTTAGAGGGTTAGGGTTCACCCCTTTTGGCCAGTGCATATCGGGCTCTTTCGAAAGAGATTAAAGCTGGATCTGAAGGAAGCTAATTTTCTGCAAGCCAAAAGAAAATTACCTTTGTTACTTATGTGAAATTATGTAATCCAAAATACTCAACTAAAACATTCTAAAGGCATTTATCTGAATTAGCTATCCGATTTTGGAGTGTATGTATGTATGAGAGTATGTCTAGAAACACACGCTGTGAAAATAGATAAGCAGCTCATTTTGAATCCGGACACGTTTTAATTTTATAAATAGGTTTGCAATTTCTTTGTGTTTTGTCCATTTTCTTGCCACTCAGGGGTCTACGAATATCTCTGCATGAATTTGATAGAAGGCAGAGAAACCATTGGGAGACCTTGTGAGTTAATTTGCATGAATCACGTTGAATATACTGTAGAAAGTTGTCATTGGTATTCATATTATCTTGTTTCGTTTCCAACTTTTTCATTACTTTGATTCCACCTGTGCAGTATGCAAGTTGACAAGCTGAGAACAAGCTTTGGTGTGCTGTACATTAGATTACCAGTCAGCAGCCAGACAGTATTTGGAGTTATTGAACTATCACCGGTTGGTGTTTATAGTTGATCATAATTTGAAGCTTTGGCAGCAACGTAGAGTTACTTTATTAACCAGACGCAGTTGCAGATCACTGACTTAATCTTTCTATCTTAAAATTGAAATAAAGGACAGTCAGACCAACACTCAAACCAGGGACCTTTTGTCTCTGTGGTAAATGATTCATCACTTTAGACTTTATTGTCTCTGAAAATGTGTTATCTGCATCCTTCATACAATGCAGCAAGGCAGGACCAGTGGGTGAGCATGCCATGGGGACCCATTTCAAAGTACTTACCTGGAGCATTAGCCCACTTATGTAGTATGAATGTGCACATAGTGTGTTTTGCATATCAGTCCAAGGCTCTGTCATTTGACAGACAATTTCCTGGCATTATTTTACATAAGATACATAAGTACTGCCTTGGTATTTTTGGGCAGAAACATACACAATTACTGGTATTGATCAAATTAATGGGCTTTATTGCACCTCAGGTACAATAGTTTTTTTTTTTTTTTGTGGCATTCTTTACTCCATCCCATTAAACAGTGTGATATATGCCCCACTGCTCAGTAAGCACAGTATTAATGAATTCTTAATGTTATTGGCAGTGTGATGCTTACATGGGTGTCAAATGAGCAGATTTAATTTTGAGATGGAGGTGCAAGGTTGACAATTGCAGAAAAAAATAGATGAGTAAAGTTAGGAGCTCGCATAAATGTGAGCCTTGGACTCACAAGTTAAATTTTATAAGTCTAATTTGTTTCTGGTACTTTATTCTAATATTTTCCGAACACTACTTCTGACTCGAAAGGAGGGCAGCCGGAGGTGTGCTATAATGACAAGAAGAGCAGGGGAGCCTTAAATTACATTTTGTCCATTAACAGAATGAATCCAAAAATGAGAACCTGCCTCTTATGAAGGGCCATGTTTCATTTAGGTCAATTATATTCAAAGAATGTAATGAGTGGGGTTGCGTTTAGCTTAATTAAAAGCACTTGATGGAGAAAAATTTAATTTCGGGAACAACTTTATCCAGATGATATGATGTGACAGACAATAATGTGTTCAGTATGTCACAATGACAAGTCTTCTGTGTCAGTCCATTACGGTTATTTTAATAACAATTTTTATATCAAGAATAGACAGGCAATTAAAGATAAATATATTTAATTACTGTTTAGCTATTATCAGAATGAATGAATCTTGGATAAAATAGTCACAATTTCAGGAAGAGGTCTAAAGGCTTTGCAAAGGTTAGCCGGGAAAAAAAATAAATAATAATAATCATTTTAAAGGGTAACTAAATGGGCGTGCAAGAGCCTTACTCCACCCACAAACACAATCCAAACACGGCTGAGATATGGGCGTGCTCCGAGGCTTTGGGGTGAGGTGCAGGGGGGTGAGTGTGGGCAGGTGTAGTGTATTATGTATAATGAGGAGGACTGCACGTGTTTAGTTTTTGCGCAAGGCATTCTGGGAGACGTATTTCCTAAAACTACAGCTACACATTACAGCCATGGATTACAGCACAATCAGTAAAAAAAAAGTTCAGAATCAGAATAGTTTATTGCCATTGTCAATGAAGGTTTCACAGACTAGAAATTTACTTTGGTGTACTCGTGCAACATGAAACATAAATATAGATATAAAATAAGATAAATAATAAACTATGGAGAAAAAAATAAAATAGTAATAATTAAATAAAGGCTATAACTTTAATTTCGAGGCAATATCTCATCCTGCTAACTTAATAGGAGCTGTGCTCTGATATAAATGTACAATCTGAGTGTAAACAAACGGATTTAGTGGCTTTGAATTATGAACGTGATGTGCAACTTTGCCGCCCCCTAGTGTGCAATCTGTAGATTTCTTCAAAGTCCTCGTGTGCGTGTCAGTCTCTGTGCGACACTGACATTCCGTTGGTGCAGACTGCTGACGTAGGCATGAACGCTGCCTTGTCATACATGCCAGTGAGAGCCAATTCCAATGGGAATTACGACGACACATGCGTTGTCGTCGTTCAAACTGAAGAGGCAGCAACACTGACGTTTTTTAGCTGTAAAATAAGATTTCTACTAATATGCACTGCCATGTCAAAATAGTGACAAGGACCTGTAGTCAGCTCTATGAGACACCAACTTTAACCGATTCTCAGCTAAAAAAAAGTTGATTTGGGGTTTAGTGCCTCTTTAAGTACAGAGAAATAAAAAACAAAAACAAAAAGAACATATTGGTAATATTGGTTCAGTTGAAACAATATATTTTATAGTAATGTAGCAAGAAGTTAAATTAATTGACGTAATTAACTGAGAGACAGAGGGGTTAAAATTGTATTAGTAGTTTGGGGGGGTATACTGTATTGTATTGCATTGCACTACTGTGCTAATGAACATTTAAATTACTGTTCTTGCAAAAAGCAATAAATTAATTAGATACATCAAAAATTCGAACCCTATATTTCAACTCAGATTTTCTTAAATAATTACACTAAGACAAGAGTAGATTGAAACCAGAATTATCTTTAGACAAATCCAGAGATACATTTTCACATTTTGCGTACGATCTCCCAGTTCTTGCTTGTGATTTTGCAGTAAAACAATGCGCCCCATCTAGTACCTGAGAGCTGTTCTAAGGGGGGCCCCCATGAGGCCCGAATGCTTAGACTCCCTGGGGCCAGCTCTGGTCTTGCTCTTGCCTCTGCTCTCCGGAGGTTAAACAATGCTGCAGCCTGCCGCTCGTGTGTGAAGAGAGAGAAGAGAGAGCAGAGGAGACGAGTGCTGTGCCGTCACATAGCAGCTGTCGGGGGATCCAGGGACTGAAGACAACGACACACCGTACAGTGTAATGATTGATAGAGTCAGCGAGAGCATAGAGACTGAGACAGGAGAGAAATGGGGTGGAAGAGAGAAAGGAGAGACAGAGGGAGGGACAGAGAAAGAAAGATGAAAATAGAAGGTATTTCCCATGTGTCTATGTATAAGGCTATATGGTAGTTAACAAGTGCCACAGTGCAAACAATATACAGGATATTCATTAATTTCAGTACTTTGCCTTTTTAAATTTATTTACGTTACAATAGAATTTGGTTAACATTTGGGTGATTTGGTTGGATGATCAAATTAGGTAATTTATATAATGTATGTTCCAGGAAAAAATTCTGCCTATGAGTAAGTATTGCAATTTTTAATCCTCAGGTACATGTACTGTATTTATCAGAGGTAACAAATTAAGCGTTAAGATAAGATAAGATAAGAGAAGATAAAACTTGATCTCACAATGGAGAAAAGTACTTGCGACAACAGCTCTTAAGCTTTGTTCAGACCAAACCCTTTTTGGATGGAAAAAACGCTCTAAACGATTTGGACGCTTGTGTATTTTGAAGAGAGGCGCTGGTGACAATTGTTAGATGCCCCTGACGCGCATTAGGTATTTTTTAGGGGCTAAAATGTATTTTCAAAGCACAGCTTAATTTTATGAAGACTAAAACATTTCTTTTTAAAAGTATTATTCCCATAACCGTAAATCGACTTATGTCAGGGATTAAAGCAAAAATTTTCCATCTGACTGAAAAATGTTTCCAGCTAAATCACATATATTTTTTGCTGTGCGCTAGCGGAGCACATGCATATAGTATACTTTCACACAGCTGTCTCTCTCGCATGTTCCTCCTATACAGTAACAGAACACAAGCCTGAAGACGGCAGGACAATGTCCCAACAATAAATAATTGTAAATAAGAACAAACAAATCCTTGTTTGGGGGCCCGGGGTGGCCCCTGGGAGATTTTTTTAGGTTTCA
>OMNZ01061540.1:11729-24040 GCA_900303255.1 Lesueurigobius sanzi | reverse complement strand
ATATATATATATATATATATATATATATATATATATATATATATATATATACTGTATATATACCCCAAGATTTACTTGCTGGGTCTGTTACCCAAGGACTTGTTTCCAGAAAAAGACAGATACATTCTCAAAATAATTCTGATCGCAACCAAGAAGGCAATAACAAGAAACTGGCTAAAGGGGGATCTTCCCCGAGTGGAACAAGTGCAAGGGATTGGAGGGATGGGATGGGATGGAGAGAATGACTTTCTTTCTACGACTACAGGGACATCTTTACTTTCAACACTGGTCTAGGTGGTTCGTGTTCAGACGGAGGCGGGTTTCTCCCGTTTGACAGTTTTTGTTTAACCTTGACATGTCGTGGTGAACAGTGCACTGTATGCAGCTGATTTTAATGATGAAATTTGATGATTAAATTTGATCATAAGGACCAATAATTGGAGGGTAATTTTAGTGTATGCAACCTGTATTTATTATCAGAAAAATGTGGAAAAAGACATGGTTTAGATCTTTACCTTCTAGACTTTCACCTGGAAATGGTTTTCAGAACGCTTGACCTTAATTTGAGTAATTCTGACTTGCCAAGTAAAACAGATCAGCAAATGGAGTCAGATTTTTTTCAAGTAAAATGAGATATATTTCCAAATGTTCAACTGCAATAAGTTATTTAAATTTATTTTAGGTTCAATAAGAAGCTTTTTCTTATTCTAAGTGCAAAAAAGACTTATTCCAATGGCAGATTATTTGACTTACCTGCTCAAATCAAGGTTATTTATCTTATTATAAGATTATCTCTAGATTACTTTTTGCTGTGCATGATGCAACAATTGAAAACAAACCGTGAATTGCTCAATGGTTTAACTGTGCATTTTGTCTTAATCCTTTTCATATAATATAATATTAGTGTATATAATTATACACACTAATCTCTTTGTAAACGAAAGGCCCATTTGGAATTAAGAAGTGATTTGATACGATATTGACCCATGTTGTAAGACTTCGAAAACTCGTCAATAATATATTGTTGCGCTATTTTTCTTTGTTTGTTTCCCACAAAAGTAAAGCACAAAATATTTTACAAATATGACAGAATGCATTGTACAACTCTAGAGATAGTGCGTAACATATTATCTTTTAAAAATAGGAGTATACTGTATTATCATGCAAATAGTCAGAGTTCCCGCATGTATTGGACAGTTACATTGGTTAAAGCTGAATTACCAAGACAAACAGTAGGTGGATTTATTATAAGACTTGAGCATTGAGGCAACAGATGGTCCCAGTCTGAGCCAGTGTGTGGAGGATGTCTCTGAGCCTCATCCGTCTATTCAAAAAACATGCAAACTACCAGGATGTACAGTATCTGTGCGCCAGAATAAAAACAAGTCTACTTTGTCATTGATAAAGTAAGATATTCAAAAGCTGAAATGATGAAATAATGATTGCACTGGGATTGATCTAAGCCAGAGAGAGGAGGACATCATTGCACAACTAACATTTTGTGAATATTGTAGGGTGATTTTATGTGTGCAAGATATCGACAGCAGAGAGAGGCACTTAAGGCATGTTTGTGTGAAAATCAAAGGCACGTTTTCTATGAGAACTATACTTCTGGGTTGCTCTGTAACAGTTGTAGTTAAGTGTACATTGTACATGCAGTGTAATTTCAAGAATTTAGTTTGGACTAGGGTAGACTGGACTGATGGGACCCACACTCCATTTGGTGGTAATGTACCTAAAAGCTGTTTGCCAACCACTATTAAACAGCACAAGAAGAAGACAAAGGCTGGGATGTTGGATAATGTTTCTCAATTGCAATGATCCTTGGTGTCTGAACCACTCCAAAGGAATCCACGTCATCAGAGCGCTGCAAAGTGATGTTCCAATCCACCCAAACCCTCACATCCTCCACACTCCTTTGTTTGGCTGATTTTTGAAGGATGCCCATGTGGATCCTCAGAGCAAAATATAACCCACAATGCACTGTAACCCCCCCCCCCCCCCTTTTAAATGCTAACTTTATTTTGCGCTGAAAACACAGCTAAAAATGAAGTTTATGTCTTTACACATTAAAATAATGATTTGCTTTGTCCAACGTCTGTACAAAAAATAACAATTGAAGTGTTGCAGGTCGTGTAAATGGACATTTTGTAAAAATGTGTTATATTAAAAGTTAATCTAGATTATAGGCCTGTGTTGATTGAATGTATGTCTGCATTTCTATTAGCAATGAACAGGACCTCCTAACCACATATAATATTTCATGTTTAAATTGAGATCCTTGCAAATCGTTTATTGTAGGCTTTTTTTTTTTATTATTATTCAAACCAAACTGTTGAAGACACTCAAACAAAACAAGTTTACAAATGACTTTCTGGCCACTTTCCACTTGTAATTATAAATTGTTAATCTATCATATATTTTGATCATGTGACCTGCTGCAGCTGCTCACTCCCAAGCCTGTTCCAAATGAGCTCAGATGCAGCAGGAGCAGGACACTTGGCTCTACTTTGGAGGAGCCCACTCCCAAAGGAAGGAAACAAAGTGGTCTTCGGAGGAAGGATCCTTGCAATTGAGAAACACCCATAGATTTATGTTATATTGCGTAACAAAAAACGACAACAACATTTATCAAGGCAGGTGCTAAACAGCGAGAGCAAGGTGGAAAATTGTATAGCATTTTGTGGACATGTAGCATCTAATTTACCATTTGAAATCACATGTATTAAAGTATTAGGGCCCCAAATCGCAAATAACTCTGCTGCTGATCCACGTTTGCAAGTGCTAATCAATTTGAGCAAACTTAAAACAAGTTTTTTCGAGTTTTTTTTCTTTCTGAATGTTCATCTTGTCTTCTAGTTAGATGGCAGGATTGGTCGTCGAAACATGTTAAGGTAAATGAATATATTGTCTGATATAGAAGAAACCTAAACAGTAAACTTTTTTTTTTGAGTTACATTAATTTGAAATAACAGTCCTCTGAACCATTATTCTGGTAAATGGTCTCTCATTCACACATACCAATGTACACAGACACTGGAGGCAAGTTGGGTGATGCGTCTTGCCTGAGGACACAACAACAGTGTGCACCTGCTGGACCCGCTCTACCATCTGTGCTTCCAAAAAAGTACTGAATACATTTTATATAAGGTTTGACAAAAATAGGCTACTTCATATCTGTTTGGCTGCGCTCATCCTTCTCATGTCTCTTCTGCTTTGAGCTTATTTTAGACATCATTGCATAACGTGGTTTCATAACCCACGAACTCCCAAACGGTCATTTAGTGATTTCTACTTTTCATATTCAAATGATTTTACCACATGCACCACATAAAACATTGGTTTGTGAGTGGCATAAAAGTTGTCTGGATTGTGCTTTGCTCGTTTGTTCAACTTAGACCTTTTCACCCACAATTTCCCACGGGTTTAGTGTTTTGAAGGTAAATATTTAAACCAGTTTTAGTTCTTTTAAGATGCTTTCTGTAAAACACTTGGTGCAGAAATGTGTACTAATTAGAGCACATGTACTTTGTGCCAGAAAGAGAGTACATTTTTCAACTTACTTGGACACATAAAATGGCTCTATTTTGAAACTTTAACCTTTCAAATTGACATAAAATATGGGTGCTTTGAGAAATAATGCTGAGGCGGGAGTGAAGGGAAGGTCATCCATTAAACCATGTCTTTTATAATCTACACAAAAGCTGAATGCATTTAACTGACCATGAAGAAATGCGCACATAAAAGCTGTGGCCTTCATGTACACTGATTTTTTTTTCTGATTTGATTTGCAAAAACTGCATTTGTCTACCTGAAAAATCAATAAACGGATCAGACCCAATGAGGTTGTGGTCATTAGTGTCACTTTTATTCATGTGGCGCCGAATCCTAGCAAAACTAATTTTGTTCTGTTGTTTCGGGCAGAGAGACAACAAGGCTAAGCATTGTATCAATATCGAATCATTTAGGTCTGTAAAAATAGGGGCAAAGCAAAAAGTTCTTAACAAAACTTGCTATTTTTCTTGAAATATAACATATAAGCTATGGGATTTATGTAAAGATGTGACATTTTGGGGGAATATTTCTTATAAAAACCCCTGAATCAATACATGGATAAGCTACTTCTGTTCCCAATCAACACACTTAGGCCTGCATTGCATCTGAATAGCATACATATGGCTGCAAATTCATTTTTTTATCATTCAACAGATAGTGGCAGAAAGGGGTTGTAATGGGCTTCATGACTATGGGGATAGGAATTCAGTTCTGTTGGCTTTAGCCTATCTCTTGTAGCTCTCTTCCACTGTTCTGTTTTTAGATTCGAGAGAGCGCTTTCCCTTTCAGGACCAAGGTCAGCTCATGTTTATTTGCATATAGCTACCACGCCACATTGCGTAAACACAACAACAAACCCAAAAGCCTCCTCGATTCCCTGCTAGCCCTTTGTAGCCTATTATAATTTAAATTAGTTCCTCTATGAAGAAGACACAATGTTCCCATCGTGATTCATCTGTTACGGATATGCTGGCTTGGCATTGCATTGCGCTAAGTTAGAAAAAGTGCTTCCATCACCTTAAAATTGGCAATAAGTGAGCATCTTGGCAAATTTCAACGACCACGATGCTTATTTCTTTTATATTATTTTTTGTAGTTTCCTCTTTTTAGCAAGCGCTGTGATTGGCTCTCGCTTACCGATCAAACGCGCGTCCTGATTGGCTGTCCCTCGCGGCTCTGGCCAATCGTCTCGCGCCTGCCACGGAGGAAGGAATAAATGCAAGATGGCTCCTCATATAAAAACAGTCTTCTGGGTCGTCCTGGCCGCGCATCAAAATAACTCTTTACACCTTATTAGGCTGAAATATTTATCCGCATTGAGTTGCGAAGGGTGACCCGGGCTGTGTGTCGGTATGCTTAGGCAACCCATCGGGAATACTTGGCATCAGAAAGCGAAAACTAAACTTTTTCAAGCCATGTATCGGCGCTGCTGAACTGTTCCAGCGGCGGCAGCTAGCTAGCGGCGGCCTGGGCTAGCTGGGTTGTTAGCATTTAGCGGCTAACTGGCTCATGACTTGTGGCTGTTATTACCCCCTAAAACTGAAAGAAGGACACAGTGGACAGCCCCGGTGCCTCGTCTGATTAATGTTGGACTTGAATGGCCATATAACAAGAGACGATGGCTGTTACAAGGTAAGCCACTGTTTATTCTTTAGCTTTAGTGCTAATATAAGCTAACTTGGGGAGAGAGTGGCATGGCGAGGTGTAAGGTTGGGCTCATTTACACGCTCAAGGTTTAGGTTTACATCTGTCTGTCAAGAACTGCCTTTGAATGGTCGTATAGTGCTTTCATGTAGGCTATAAGCTCTTGTAAAAGTGTGGACATAACCCCGATTAGTCCTATTTGGTTGTGAAGTTCTGCCTTTTAATTTTAATATGTCCTCCTTTCAAAGTAGTGCAATGTGTCCTATTGATGCTAAATGAGGTCCGTCCATTTGCTTTATGGTTTTGTTTACGCACCTAACTTTAGTATAAATCGGCTGCAGTGCCTTGAAATTAAATACCTTCCTACTACTGTAATGGCATTAGGGGTCCAATATCTACTCAACGAGCTACTGTAGCTACCAGTACTTGACACAATAACACACTTGAAGTACAATTTGGCTTTAAACCTAACTTGTGATTTGTGATTATTTTGTATTGTCTTGGCATCTTAAACGCCTGCTTGTTATTGTTGAAGGAAGCATTGATTTAAGATGGAGATACAATTATAAGAGGGCTAAGAGAATTTGCAATTAAACCAAAATTATTTTCCTAATAAAATCATGTATCTATTTTAGTATTAAGGTTTATGGTCATAGTAAGATGCAGCTCAAAACAAACGCTTTCCACTTCAATGCAATTTAACACACAAAATACATTTTATTCCAAACCAGGTGCCGTTTCTGCCACACAATTTGCAATAAAGATTCTAATGAGTACTGATATTAACCGTGGTGTAATTGTTTATTTGCACAACCCTACACTAAAGTAAATTACTATAATTTGCATTTTGTCTGTTCATTATCTACTCTGGAAAAATGACTCAGGTTTATTCATTTACAGTAACTTGTACTTGGAAGTTTTGACGAGTTAATATTCCATCATTGAGAATAGCTACAGCCAATGGGTACAATATTTTGGAGCTCTTCTAGTTTTAACTCTGACTAGGGCTGAGTACTGTGAAACAATACCAGTATGATATCGAACAATGTTTTTAGGTACTAATGGTATTGAGAAAAAAACTTTTTTATTTTCCTTTTTAGGTGGCAAGTTTTGATGGTGAATCCTGAGACCGCGCTAAAGAATGTTATTTCAGCTCATATGAATGATTTAAAAAAAATTAAAAGGCATATTCTTTAATGGAATAAATGCCATTATGGTTTATGGTTCAATAATAATTTAGTATAAGTAACGGGGGAAAAAATCATTCAGGTACCAGTATTGTTAAAGTACTGGTATTGAAAATTGAATGGCACCCAGCCCTAATTGTGATCATTTTCTTCCTTTGACGCAGTTTGTCGATGTAGGTGTCCTTGAGGCTGAAGTCGTGACCATAATTTCAATAAAAGAGCTCCTTAACTATTGGTTTATTTGTGCCTTTCATACAAAGATGGCTCCGGTGGTAAATGTTTACTTTTACTGCAATAACAGCATGTGATTCAGTGGCCATGTGGGAGCTGTTATAGTGCCTGTAGAGGCAATAGAAACTGTCAGACCCGCTTTAAGCCTTGCATTGGCTCAGCGACTGAGTGGCGAGTGCTAATCCACGGTACTTTATTATTAGGCTGCTAATGACTTTGTGTGCATGGCCCTGAGCAAAACTGTATTGTGTGTGATAACATTGTTTAATGGGGCGAACTAAGACCAGGATGCAAATGCTTAACTTTTGATAATTTGTGGGGCCCTATCTGTTATAATAGAAGTTTGCAGAAAGCCAAAGGGAAAGTCCAGTATTTAGGAAAACAAGGAAAACAATCATTTAGTATTTAAAACTAATGATTAATTCCTTGCTGCATCATAAGAACTAAAGTATTGTTGGGTTTCATAGTGATACAGTACCAATCATCTTTTATCAACTAAAACAAAGGATAGTTGGGAATATACTTTATAAAGCACTGTTGCAAGATCTTAAAAAGCAGGAGGAATGACAAACAATGATCATGATCAATACATGACTAGGGGAAAAATATACGCAGGTTTTATTTAAGAAAATGAAAGCGAAGCATGGCAATGAGGGCAAGAAATGTCCCATGATCACCTTACTATAAGCAACAAAATCCAGCACAGCATCATCACTCAATGAAGCAGGTCTGAGCTCGACCAAGGAGATGAACAATAAAAAATCCACTCCAACAAAAAAAGACCAAGAGCCAAGCACAGTACCTGGGACCAAACTACAATGAAGCCCCTCATTAATACATGGATAGTAGAGCTGATTGATAGAAGCGACATTTGATAACTGTCTGAAATATCATAGGTTTTTCCTTTTGTCCACAGTAAAGTAAATTGTATTCTTGGTGAATCAGTAATCATTACTTCACTTTTTGAAAATTGTCTTTCAGACTTGACCGACTGTTCATTCTGCTGGACACCGGGACGACGCCGGTGACCAGGAAGGCCGCAGCGCAGCAGCTCGGGGAGGTGGTCCGACTGCACCCACATGAGCTCGACAACCTACTGTCGAAGGTACACTATGGGGCGTGTCTTAAGGCTTTTGTCACAGCCGTATGGACGTGACGGTTTTAAATGTTACTTTTGTCATGAAGTCGGTCAAACTGGGATAATCGTGGGTGGATTTTACAGTGTTTGTTTTGTGTTCTGTGTTCCTTGTCTTGTGTGCCAAATTTAGGGCTGGGCACCATTAAATGACACCAGTATAGTATTGAAAAATGCTTTTATGTACTAATGGTATTGTGAAAGGAAGGTACCAATAATAGTTTTGATGGCTGGCGAGTCCTGAGACAGCACTAAAGAAAGTTACTTGTTTCAGTTCAAATAAATGATATTAAAAAAAGGAATAAATTACCATTGTTGTTCGGTTTCATGATTCTAGATGACCAATAATTTATGAGTATTGTAAACCAAGTATTGTGCATGTACTGCTATAGAAAAATTCGAACAGCACCCAGCCCTAGCCGTATCCCTCAACGCTCTGAAGTGTCAGTGGATCCTTTTGAAAGTTGACACTCCACATATCTTTAGTTTCCATATAGTGACTTCACCTACATATCTCTGTGTTCTCTCAAGGTTTTGACGTACCTAAGAAGTCCAAACTGGGACACTCGGATCGCAGCAGGCCAAGCTGTAGAAGCCATAGTGAAGCATGTCCCGGAGTGGGACCCAACCCCCCGACCCAAAGAAGGTGAGCGCTGCACTGCTACTGTATCTTTAAGGACACGTGTGTGTTGATCTCCAGCTTCTGTTCTTTATTACAAATTGAAGACTTGAGACATCTTTCAACAAAGCTGTTATTAATTATGACTTCTGGGAACACGCAGCTAAATGCAGAAACTATCTACAATTTTGACATGAGCTCTTGTAGTATAAAGAGGTTTTCAGAAGTCGTTTTTGCTTGTTGTGTTTAGCTCAAAACTCAAACAGACAGGCTATGTATACTTTCGGCCTCAATTGGTTTACAGTTAGAAGAAGAAATGTGTCAATTTAAAATTTCTGCTATTATGAAATCCCTAAAAATCTATTTGTTTTTTCACATAATGGGTTACATGATGCACCTTTTAATAAACTTGATATTGGTGCATATTTGGCTTTTCAGTGACCCACTTGCTGTATGGGTGCAGCCGAGCATCGTTGCATTCCATCACAACAGACTCTATGATGCTAGAGGATCATATTTTTGGGGTCTCTGGTACGAAACCCTAAAAACGACTGATCCTGGAGCATCTTAGAGGCCACAGTGATGGAAAGAATCTATGCTCGGCCGCACCCACACTGCCACTGGGTCACTGAAAGGCTATGCACCTATATCAAGTTTTGTTTTGGGCTTTGGTAAAAAAATTGTCTGCAGGTGCTCATCAAGGAATACAAATGGTCCAAAGAATATAAAGGAGGCCCTATAGGTGCATAAACACCACCACTGTCCCTACTGTAATAAAGGACTTTTAACTCGGACTTGTCATTTGCCCTTTTTTGTGTGCCATTTTTGTTTTTGCTCCTATAGGGCCTCCTTTATTCTTTAAAATGGAACTATATTTGGAAACTCATGACCACAACTGAACTTGCTCAGGTTTACAGTGTGCTTTTGATTTACACTGCGTTGACTAAAATGGTTTATCTCAGTCCAAAAAAAACCCCTCAACAATAAAGCTCATTGTCCCCGATGACGTGGACCTTTGACTCGTAAAAAGAATGCGCCGTATTCCTCTAACTGTGCCCTGTGGCAGTACGGCCCGCTCTGTCCGTGTTCGCTCAGGTGTAGAAGGACATTAGAAGACCCTGTGCTGCACTTTTAGGCAGCATAAAATATTTGGTCTATCAGCGATATTTGTGTGCAGTGGGCTTTGTGATAACGGGCCTCTTTGCTGTTCAAATGCATAAAGCGGGCGGATGGTGTAGACACGAGGCAGGAGGACGCTTGGCTGTACACACACGCACACACACGCACAAATGTCAAACACCTCTGCCAAGGAGATGACGATCGTTTTTGAAAAGCACTTTTTTTTTACCGAGGACATACTGCCGACTTGCATTTTCAGTGTTACGTGAAACGGGCCAGGCAAGCACTTTTCTGACATGTACAGGATGGAAAACAGGATTATGCGCATACAACAATGTGAAATGCACACTTTCACTGTATAAATAAAACTGAAGGAGGCTCATGAATTGGTGTAATTGGAGACTTGGTTCGACGTCAGGGCTGGGCGACGTGATGATAAAGATCGAACCGTGATCTGATCTCGTGACAATCTGCTTTTTTGGGAACATCGTGATTCAGTGGGTTTTCCGTTTAACTGAGCTCGAATACTTTTCTTCACTCCTTACTTCAACTGTCAGGATTAAACCAGGACTAAACCAGGAGAAATCTAGGTTTAAACCAGGTCTAAACCAGGACTAAACAAAGAGAAACTAGGTCTAAAATCAGACAATATCACAAACTGAATAAGCAGAGACTGAAATTGAGGTCTAAACTTAGGACCAAGCTAAAAAGGACTAAACCAGGGACACAACGAAACAATGATTACCCAGGACTGAACCAGGAGAAAATTGGGTCTAGATGGGGTCTAAACCTGGACAATATCACAGACTGAACCAGGATTAAACCAGGACTAAACCATGAGGGAAGCATGTCACTTTCTGGACTGAAATTTGAACCACAACGGGTCTTAACCAAGACTAAACCAGGACAACACCAGGTCTAAACCCAAGAAGAAGCAGATGGCTTTAGTCGCCTTTTTAAAAGACAATATACTGTACACATGACTCGTGAGAAAATGGAAATTGTGATTTAAACTAAAGAAAATCATGATAATCGTGATCGTGATGAGAGCAATCCTGAAATTATTAAGAATTAAACAAAAAATGAAAAATATCATTAGCTGATGACAAATGTTTCACTTTTCTTCAGAAACCTGCTCGTCTGTTTGGTGACTGGCTTGTTTTCTTCTCCCCGTAGAGTCTTGTGAGGACTTGTCTCCAGAGGAATCGTCCTGTGATCGTTTGACTTTCCTCCACTTTGACATCTCCAGATTGCTCAAACACGGCGCGTCTCTGCTGGGATCTGCCGGAGCAGAGTTCGAGCTGCAGGACGACAAAACCGGTTTGTACATACACACTGCTCAGATCCTGTATATTAACATCGCATTGAGGATGTTTGTATTGCATTGATGTAATGTGTTGGACGTTGTAGTCCAGATCTCTACAAATGTGTTGTGAAAAGCATGTGATTCTTATGTCTGTAGTAATTTATATTTCATTCTTCTCTCAAATGTTTTTCTGTACATTTTCATTTTATTTATTTAAACAACAAGTTAAACAAATACAGTCATAGCCTCCTTTTTAACAATGATAAAGAATGAAAAGGAGCAGAAAGAAGTAAAAAAAAACTTATAATATCTGCCCTCTATCAACACAAATACATTAACTCTCTCTGTTCATGTTTTAAATGTGCACTTTGAACTAAATCTAATTGAACCAAACATATTTGACACGGCTCTGCCCTAGTTCTTAAATGTTATGCCATGTATTTTCAGCGGAGATGGACCCTAAGGAGCGCCTGTCCCGGCAGAGGAAGCTGCTGCAGAAGAAGCTGGGTTTGGACATGGGCGCAGCATTCGGGATGGACACAGACGAGCTCTTCAATGACGAGGACCTGGACTACAGCGGAGCCAGGCCTCAGGGGGGAAGGAGCACCCCAGGGTGCAGCGGCCGTAACCACGTGGTGGGTCCCCACACGCTACAGCTACTGTGTTTACTGTTGTGACAACCGGCACACTGTAGTATGCTTGAAAATATGTCTTCTGTCTATAAATGTGCAGTAGTGTGTCATAGTTATTGGAACACTGAGTAAGATTTTAAAGTATTTCATGAACAATATATATTTTTATTCTAAGATACTGTGGGTAAACAGGTTTGATCAGTTATTGATTTTACTCAACAAAGTTTATTTTTACACAAAATGAAAACTTGACATGATGTAAAAGTAGTTCATGGGTCTATTTTATGTTTTGGTTCCTGAAAACAGTCTGAGCCCCACAGTATATTTAATTTAATATCGTTTTAATGTTATCTAATTAATGTAATTTCATTGCATTTCAAACCCAAAGTCTTGCTTTTCAGGCTTTGTGAATGAATTATCTCTTTTTATATTTGTTACATCTGTCACTTGCCCCTCTGCAAAAACTCATATCTTGGTAAGTTAAGTAATCTAGAAATGAGTTAAATTTTCTTGAAATAAGTTCATTTGTCCTTGGTTTGAGAAACTAATTTCATGATACTTGTCCATTAGGCAAGTTTTTTTACACTTGAATTAGGCAAAACCCCAATAACAATCTTAAGTTATTTGTGTTGAGGCTGTTTTTCTGAATTTTAGTGTAAAAATCTTACCCCATGGACAAGAATCTTGAAATTAGTTTCTCAAAGCAAGGATAAATGTACTTATTTCAGGAAAATTTAACTCATTTCTAGTTACTTAACTTACTAAGATATGACTTTTTGCAGTGCTCACACATTTACTATTTATTACTGGGACTTAAACAGGAAAGGGGAACGGGCGTAACCTGCCCTGAACTCCTCACTGCTAAACACGTTTTTTGTTGAAA
>OMNZ01061531.1:4737-17038 GCA_900303255.1 Lesueurigobius sanzi | reverse complement strand
AGCTGCTTAGAAGCTTGGGATATTATAGATAATAATTTCATCTTTATTACATGTATTCAAAGAGTTTAAGTATGATTAGGAGTCATTTATTGAAAAGAGAAGAAGTGACATGCTCCTCTTCAGTGTTTCGTCTGTGTTGGGATTAGTTTGTGAGTTGATAGTTTGATAAGATGGTAAAATAACTGAAATATAGGTTGGTATTAACGTGGTGTCGTGGTGGAGGTAAAAGTGGAATAGTGCACAAGACTAAACAATATCCACATACATAGTGCTGTCTTTGTCTGGATTGATGTCATATTTTACCTGTGACTTCGAACAATACAGGTGTAAAATCTTTGGACATGTTGTGAATCTAAAAAAAGAAATCAAATCTTTGCCAGAATAAAATAGGAAGGTTGTGCTGTGAAGTGTGTGCTGTTGGAGCATCACTTCTTTCTTTGTCTATTGTAACTTGTGCTGATGTGCTCCAGTGATTTACAGCGTTCAGGGCTGAATGTCTTTTCAGTCCCTATTGCTGCTCTACACCCACAGCCCTAGCAACATGTTGTCCATTCTTAGCAACCACATTTACGCAATATGTAAAGACCCTGAAGGTGAGGAAGAGTAGGTATCTATAGGTATCTATAGGTTTCTATAGGTTTAAAGCCTTATATAAGTTACACTGGCCCCTCACAGTTACACTGGCCCCTCACATTTACAATGGCCCCTCACAGACCCCTCACAGTTACACTGGCCCCTCACAGTTACACTGGCCCCTCACAGACCCCTCACATTTACGCAATATGTAAAGAACCTGAAGGTGAGGAACAGTAGGTATCTATAGGTTTCTATAGGTTTCTATAGGTGTAAAGCCTTATATAAGTTACACTGGCCCCTCACAGTTACACTGGCCGCTACACAGACCCCTCACATTTACGCAATATGTAAAGAACCTGAAGGTGAGGAACAGTAGGTATCTATAGGTTTAAAGCCTTATATAAGTTACACTGGCCCCTCACAGTTACACTGACCCCTCACAGTTACACTGGCCCCTCACAGTTACACTGGCCCTTCACAGACCCCTCACAGTTACACTGACCCCTCACAGTTACACTGACCCCTCACAGTTACACTGGCCCCTCACAGTTACACTGGCCCCTCACAGTTACACAGACCCCTCACAGTTACACTGGCCCCTCACAGACCCCTCACAGTTACACTGGCCCCTCACAGTTACACTGGCCCCTCACAGTTACACTGGCCCCTCACAGACCCCTCACATTTACGCAATATGTAAAGAACCTGAAGGTGAGGAACAGTAGGTATCTATAGGTTTAAAGCCTTATATAAGTTACACTGGCCCCTCACAGTTACACTGGCCCCTCACAGTTACACTGGCCCCTCACAGTTACACTGACCCCTCACAGTTACACTGGCCCCTCACAGACCCCTCACAGTTACACTGGCCCCTCACAGTTACACTGACCCCTCACAGTTACACTGGCCCCTCACAGTTACACTGACCCCTCACAGTTACACTGGCCCCTCACAGTTACACTGGCCCCTCACAGTTACACTGGCCCCTCACAGTTACACTGGCCCCTGTAGATGGCTCAGCCTAAAAGGCTAATTATTACTGGAGCTACAGGGAATGGCTTGTGTTTCAGGGGCCATTAGCTGCACATTTACATGGACAGCCTGGACATATATGAGCTGGTCCAACATGTTGAGGCCTCTTTCTTTCATTATACATGTTGTATTTGTGTGTTGTATAACTGTCCCTTGGTTCAGAGCATCTGTTTATAACAGTGTATGTAAATAACTCAAAGAGAGGCCTATTTCCTGCCTCCCACTCTCATTTACACTTCCTAACCACCCCTCAAGCCTCTCAATGTATTGTACAGTCTGTTTTTGATGTCCCACAGATTCCACTGGCCGCTGTTTTGCTTAATGAACTAATCTGAGCTCTCTGGAGGTGTGGGCGTACAGAATGGCACTCTACCTTAGTCTCCCATTCATAAATATAATACCTGAATTGTAGTGAGTTAGAGGGGGACACTCTGAGAGCTTTTGTAATGCAACAAGGACAGATGAAAAAGAGAAACCTGGGGAACACAGTGTTCACCAGATGATCACCTAATGGTTTGGTGCACTCTGCCCCTTTGGTCTTCTTCATGTTGTCCCTCACTGTGGCCTAAAGCACCATGTTTTAACTAGAAACAAGTCTAGCCTCAAAACCGAATTGTTTGACTCCAAGCCGCTTGCCAAAGCTCTCCTCCTACTGCACTGTGTGGGCACTGCCAGGCTCCAACACATGCTCCCTATGTAAACACCCACTCCCTCTGACTGCTCTGTGCCCACTGTGTGGCTTAGGCCTTACTCAAGGAAGGCTTCTCTACAGCCAGAGGACAGATAACAGACATGAGAGAGCCTTACAGACATTTACATTACATACACAGCCAGAGGACAGATAACAGACATGAGAGAACCTTACAGACATTTACATTACATACACAGCCAGAGGACAGATAACAGACATGAGAGAAACCTTACAGACATTTACATTACATACACAGCCAGAGGACAGATAACAGACATGAGAGAACCTTACAGACATTTACATTACATACACAGCCAGAGGACAGATAACAGACATGAGAGAGAACCTTACAGACATTTACATTACATACACAGCCAGAGGACAGATAACAGACATGAGAGAGAGCCTTACAGACATTTACATTACATACACAGCCAGAGGACAGATAACAGACATGAGAGAACCTTACAGACATTTACATTACATACACAGCCAGAGGACAGATAACAGACATGAGAGAACACAGACATTTACATTACATACCAGGTCACACATTTAGTTCAGTATCTTCAGTTATATCATAAGCATCTCTGAACTCCAGTAGTTTACAAAATGGTTTCTTTTACATTTACATCATGAAGTGTATTTCTTTAGTTCTGTTTGGCGTCTGTGAGCTATTTGAAAGTGTTACCAAAAGATTATTGACACAATCTTTGATCAAAAAAGTAACATAATATTAATTTGCGGTAAATGGGGGTTGTGAGGGTTAAGCTTTTGTCTCGGAGCTGGGTGGCAGTCGGTTCAACACCTGAGTGAACAGCCACATGAAGAACAAATATGGCATAATAATGTCTAATGTTTTCTCAATCCTCACTTGTCTCCACAAATGTACACAGCATTTGACCAAGATGAAATACTTTGATAAACAATACATTGATAATAATAGATACTTTGACCTTGTCTTAATGTAATTGGGATAAAAGTGTTGTTTACTTGCATTATTTTTCCAACCTGGTTTATTTTTGCTGTTATATGTGCTGCTGTTATGTGTTCAAAGTAGACAAAGTTGCCATCAAAAGTTTCATCCCACAACTTTCAACCCACACTTGTATTAAGCCAGCTCTAAGAGTGGGGCATCTCATAAACTGGTTCAGGAGATAATGGAGTAGGTGTAGTGTCTGCTGCCCCCTGGCGGCCCACCACAGTGTCTTGTATTACGTAAAACCAGTTTGAAAGTGTGAGTCATCGCACCCCCCAGTGAAGGCACATGGGAGGTTTTATGGGACGGGGCGGAGCAAACGGTACAAGCCCCTGAAAGAAGGGCTTTCCCCACTCTTTTCTTATCCCCCATCTGTGTCTTAGGTTGTTTTTCCTCCCGTTTTGTGGATTCAGGCTCAGTGGACGCAATGCTAAAAATAGAAAGTCTGCAGAGTCTCTATCAATCAGGTTTTGACTGCAGTTAAATTCAGAAGCCACCATATAGTTTTCTATCCAGTGCATAAGCTCCATTTGAACAGTAACTTACAGCTTACCAAAATGGAAGAGCAAATGAGAAACCGATTGAAAAGTGTACTATTTATTAAAGTTCCAATTATGAACAAAAATACAAAGTTAAAGACAAAATGCGCAGGACAGCAGTGACTGGGAACATGACAAACGTGGAGGTCGTGAGGTCTGATATAAGTGGTTACTGAATCAGGTGTTTCAACAGGAAACTGAGCTGAAGGGTTTCAAAATGAGCAGAGCAGAAGATGGAGATGTAAACTGGTGAAACAGATGATCATGATGAATCATTTCACCTGAAGACACATTCACTCTCACCCACAGCCAAAGTGAGCAGCAACAGGATCCCCCTGATACACAAATAGCTCTATACTGTACATGTAATGAGTTGTAGACATTTAGTCCAGAGGGAGGACAAGCAGATTAATCACAAAGAGCTAAAAGTATTTGATGTTGCTTTATGTGAGACACATTGATGTACAGCTGTACCGGGTTTAAACAAAAAAACAATTTAAACATCACAGTGACTGGTTCTTTAAAACCTGCTTTCTGATTTTTGCATTTGATTTCTTCTTGTTTAAAAGGTGTAGGGGCCAACATAGATGGACAGTCTGAGGGCGGAGCTGCTTTGGTAGTTGCCCTGGTAGCTGAGCAGAGGGTTTACTGATACCATCTCCAGATCCAGCGTGTACTCCCGGGGCCCAGACACTGCACGGGCCAAAACGAGCATGGCACTGATGTTATTTATTTGCTGCAAAACAACAAGAATATCAGTGAGTATCGGTCACTGACAAACAAGCTGCAATAGATAGAATATATCACATTTGACTCAGTATTGCACACATGGACATCAGGTCTCAAGGCCTTTTCACCTGGAGAGCTTTTGTTCAAATGAAAATGACTACTATTCTATCTGGAATACATGTTTTTTCTATTGTGGACACAAGCCTCATTCAAGAAAGTCCTGGGTCTTAGTTTACAACAGGAGACTGCAGCCACCTAGTGGCAAAGCTGACATCAGCCTAGAGCTAGTCCTGTTCTTAACATTTAACCTTCCTTAACACTTAACCTTCCTTAACATTTAACCTTCCTTAACATTTAACCTTCCTTAACATTTAACCTTCCTTAACATTTAACCTTCCTTAACACTTAACCTTCCTTAACACTTAACCTTCCTTAACACTTAACCTTCCTTAACACTTAACCTTCCTTAACACTTAACCTTCCTTAACACTTAACCTTCCTTAACACTTAACCTTCCTTAACATTTAACCTTCCTTAACACTTAACCTTCCTTAACATTTAACCTTCCTTAACACTTAACCTTCCTTAACACTTAACCTTCCTTAACATTTACTGCAAAAACATGAACAGATTGATCAGTATTAATCTCCTTCAGTGTAAGCAGAGTTTTAATTAGTCTTTCTCATGATGACCACCTCACTGGTGTAGAAAGACAGTCCAGTCCACCATGTTTTTGTTTAAAGCTACAACTTAAACAGTGATTGGTTAAATTGCTTTAGAAGATAACACTTATGTAACTTACTGAGTCTAAATAATGAAGCTCATCAAGCAAAGCATTTAATTAGCTCTTTACGATCCCTAAACACTTTACATCGTTACATTGTAATATCTTCCTAGTGTCATATAGAAAAAGACAGAATATCACACTAGATGGAAGGAGCCAAAAGTGGTGTGGCACTATATAGATATAGTCACAGATTGCACAGGCCATGGATAAAGCTATATTGATATAGTCACAGATTGCACAGGCCATGGATAAAGCTATATTGATATAGTCACAGATTGCACAGGCCATGGATAAAGCTATATTGATATAGTCACAGATTGCACAGGGCATGGATAAAGCTATATTGATATTGTCACAGATTGCACAGGGCATGGATAAAGCTATATTGATATTGTCACAGATTGCACAGGGCATGGATAAAGCTATATTGATATAGTCACAGATTGCACAGGCCATGGATAAAGCTATATTGATATTGTCACAGATTGCACAGGCCATGGATAAAGCTATATTGATATAGTCACAGATTGCACAGGCCATGGATAAAGCTATATTGATATTGTCACAGATTGCACAGGGCATGGATAAAGCTATATTGATATTGTCACAGATTGCACAGGGCATGGATAAAGCTATATTGATATTGTCACAGATTGCACAGGCCATGGATAAAGCTATATTGATATTGTCACAGATTGCACAGGCCATGGATAAAAAGTGGGGACAGAATCCTAAATGTTAAGGATCTCCAACCAATAGCCTGGGAGCTACCAGTAGCTCGCTAGTTAACACACCAGAGAGTTTCTACATACACTTGATTAATCACATTTTAGATGCATTTTATTTTTGTTCTGAACATATCATTTTGTTCTGAACATATCATTTTGTTCTGAACATATCATTTTGTTCTGAACATATCATTTTGTTCTGAACATATCATTTTGTTCTGAACATATCATTTTGTTCTGAACATATCATTTTGTTCTGAACATATCATTTTGTTCTGAACATGTCCGTATCATCTACTCAAGTGTCTTTGAAGCAAACGCAGCTCTCTACCATTTTTGTTACATAAAAGTAGCTCATTAAAAGTAGAAAAACCTGCACATTTACTCCTTTTTACTGCTTTTAATCAGACAACATTTGACGGCTATGGAGTACAACCAACAGAGGCACAGGTACCACCCCAGTACCTCAGTGGTTCTCAACCTGGGGGTCGGGAGATCATTTCAGGGGGTCGTCATATTGAAGGCATATTTTCTGTGTAGTTTGAAAGTTTGAAGTTGGAAAATGTGGCAGTAATTATTTAGGGTTTGTGAGCAAAAAAGGTTGAGAACCACTGGATTAGAGACATCAGTTTCAGTTTGTTGGTTTCTTAAAGGCTTTGGGAGGACACGTTTTCATTGTTTTTCATTTAGCTCCTGAGCAAAAGGCCAGACACTCTTGCTGGATATAAAGTATATCAGATGTTGTTGATTTGTTAATTGTATGATGGCTTCCTTACTCTAATGTAGAAGTCTCCATTGTCATCTCCAGAGCGGATACGGAAGGTGTTGTAGGCCCCTGGAGACACACTGGTGGCCTGGATTTGGAAGATGTCTGAGGGGACGGAGCGCTCTGAGGTGATGCTCATGTACCGGTGAACAATGGAGAAGGGTAGCTCTCTACAGGCAGCTTTGGTGACGGGGCACACACAACGGCTGAACACAAATGGGAGTAGTTAGTCATAGCAACAGAGAACTATTGAATGAGCCATTACTACACTTCATAAATGAACCAGCAGATGGAGCAGTATGACTCTGTTCTGTCTGTTGGGTTTACTTTCTTGGATTTCTCTGCATCATATTTAATGAGGGAATATGTTTATATGTTTTTAAAATCATGACTTTCTTACAATAGTAGAATGTGTTCAACTACTACTAAAAAATGTCATGTTAAAGGACAAAGGAATTGATTGTAGTGTAGTTTGATGCAGAAACAGTTTCAGGAATTCGAGGCTTTGGTATCACTCACTTCTCAGACACTTGGACATAAGGATCTTGGCAGCGGTTTGCGTCGACGCACTGGTACCGTCCGTGGATGTTCACACAGGTCTGTGTGTCAGTGCATTGATGCTCACCTGTTTCACATTCATTTATGTCTGTGGAAAAGAAATATGGATATGAGACAGGTCTGTTGAAGAGGAGAGGATTATGTTGTTACAAAAGTGCTTACCTTGGCATAGTCTGGTGCCGAGCAGCTGGTATCCTCCTGGGCATTCGCAGGAGAACTTCCCTGGTTCATTGACACACTGGTACTGGCACAAGTAACTTGAATAACTGCATTCATCAATATCTGCAGTTAAACAATATGGAATTATTCTTAGTTGGAAACACAGTCTTATACCAGGGACAGAAATATTTTCTACCATTGCAAGCAAATCCATCGGGTCCCAGCTCATAGCCCTGGTCACAGCGACAGAGAAAGGTGCCATACGTGTTGTAACACCTCTGTGAGCAGGGGGCACCCATGTCACATTCATTCACATCTGTAAAATGAAAGAATAGGCACAGATGCTGCTGAATGTGTGATAATGTTTAGAGGTCAAGGTAACAGGATAATGTTTTTTCTTGAGCACATAAATATCACCCTGGAATGAACAGAGTAAAGCAACTGAGATACTTAAATGATGTAACCAATAATTGGAACAGTAAGTGTAGCCTGTAAAAATATGCTGGGTCATTTTCTACTCAGAGCAGGTTTTTGCCAACTGCAGGAGTAAACTCAGCCAGGATTGAGTGTGGAAGCCTCATAATGATGTGGGATGTGGTCAGACTGACCGATGCAGGAGCGGTTGTTTCCTGCCAGCTGGAAGCCAGGTTCACACTGGCAGGAGAAGGAGCCGGGGACATTAACACAGCGGTGCTGGCAGTACCTGTACCTGCACTCATCGATGTCTGCGGGAGAAAGACTTCAGTTTACTAAACTCCAACAACAACATTGCCAGTTACTAAATCGGGCCTCTGCAAGACCAATAAACTCACCAATACATTCAGTGCCAACTTTGCGGTAACCTTCAGGACACTGGCAGGTGAAGGCACCAAGTGTGTTGATGCACTGCTGGCTGGGCTGACAGTCATGTTCATCTCTCTCACATTCATCCACATCTGCCCCAAGACAATTAGAGGCTTTGAGGAATAATAGCTTTGTAAGCAAGCACAGCATCATCAGATTTGACTGAGATAGACATTCTTGTCCCCTTTTGACTTGATGGAGAATCACAGAGATGACAAATCAAATCTCAAAACACGGCAGCTGCCCTTGTGTGAAATCTTTCAAATTCTTACTGTTTGACTGTGTCTACCCCCTGTGAACGCTCACTCGCACCTACAAACTTGGCAACATGCTTCCCCCAGACCCAACACCTGCCACATGTCCCTCACAGTGAAATCACACTTACGACATCAGCAGACCTTCTAAGGCTCATCCCACAGCCACCTGTTACCTTTGCCCCTCAGACTCACCAACGCAGCTGTCACCCTGCGGCTCGTACCCCAGGGGGCAGGGGTTGAAGGGCTCTGTGGGTGTGATGGCAGGCTCTGGGGCAGGGATGACGGAGGCAGAGCGCGGCAGGCACAGATATCCTCCATAGTGGTTAAAGCATTTCATCTCTCCTTTGCAGGCATCGGGAATCGTCTCGCACTCATTAATGTCTGCCAGATAAAAAATGTGTAACGGTCAACACTTAAGACAATGTCCACATTTCATAAACTTTACCTTTGCAGTGTTCAGTCTGAGGGTCCCACTGATAGCCATCTGTGCATTCCTATGGAGAGAATAAGAGTGTGAGAACCCGGTGGAAAGTTGCCGTGAGCCAAGGAGTTGCAAAATATGTTCATAAGACATAATAAATTCCTGTTGGCACAGCATGAAAAACAACACTAGCTCACTGAGGGGTTTGTTGTTCATGTAGCAACATGGAGCCAAGGTGAACTGGAGCCTGTGCAAGCTTAAGTGAATGTGGCGTTCTCAACTACTCTCCTTTGGCCAAAAAGTCACTGTGAACAGATGTATTTTAAGGCCAATGTTTGGAAAAAAGGAGTTACGATCATTTAAAAGAAAAATATACTGCTGCAACCTGCATGGAAAATTAGATGAAGGACTGAAAGAAACATGGAATTAAAACTAAAATTACCCCCTGCTATAACTCTCAAAGACTGGAAAACTCTGGAGAAGGCCCTGGAAATATGAGTGAGATGATGACGAGAGAGGACACAAGCAAGGGATAATTTAGAGGTAGAGTATGTAAGAATTGAAAGAAATATTTCATACATTTTACCTGTATATCATCATGTAAACATGTTCAAATCAAATATTTATTTTAATGACAACTAATAATTGAAAAGAATTGTATAAAATCAATTGTAATGTTGATTTTTCCACTATCAAAAACACATTTTCCACATTTGTTTATATTGACATACTGTATTTTATTATGGTTCTTAAGCCCACTACCATCTGTTCAATCAAACAATCCTACAGACTTCCATGCTTTGGGTTGCCAGATCCTATGACTAAAAGCAGTAGGCCTGAATAGATGACGATGCTTTTTAAAACAGTAGTGGTCATCCACACAGCCCACCTTCAACTCCAAACATATAGTTCTGACCAGGTTATGATAAGAGAACAGAGAGTCATCCATCCTTACCGTGTAGGTGTCACTTTCTGTGGGCGGCTGTGAAATAGCACTGTGGAGGAGCACGCACACACACACGCACAACACCGACACACACACACCCTGCATATTAATGTGCTAATTAATGGGTGACAAACAGGAGCTGACAACACACACACACATGCACGCTCCGATGGCCTGCAGTCCACAGACGAGAGGGAGGTCACCAGCCTTAGCCAGGTAGGAAACCTGTTTATCAGAGAGAGAGAGAGAGAGAATGAAATGTAGAATTATCTTTGTGTTACAAGCAGCTGAACTGCATACAGTATATTGGTCAAATGTAAAAAGGAAACATGGAGACATGACATCTGACACTGAGAAAACAAGAGATTTGATATACTGTTTATCAACCAAACTGTGAGTCCATGATTTTAGCAAAGAATGAGCTCCATCCTTTCAGCAGAAACAACACAGGGTATAATTTCTTAGAAATGTGTTTGTTATTCTACTGGTGCCGCTGCTACAGGAAAACTTTAAAACAGGACTGACATGAGGCGTCTTCTACCTCCACAGATAAAGGGATTTAAATCTTACTGTTCATCATCTGAGTCAAAACTAAACCTAACCGTGTTTTATTAACAAATAGAATGATAAATATATATCTTCAGTCAAAGCAGGCCTAATGTAAGTCTGCATAGTCAAAGCAGTGTAGTTGAAAACCGTATACGTGCCTGGAGACACACTGTTTCACCACACACCACATTTGTGGCACTGCTTACTGTTTTACGGCATGTTTAGACAAACAAAAGGCCTCAGGGTGACGTGGACACTCTAAACATACTAACTGAATGACTTCACCAGCCATTTGTGATCTTCAAGCTGAAAAAAGAAATGAAGCAATTCAGTGACCAGTAAAACATACCAGCATTCAACCAGACAGCCACAAGTGTGACCCCTTGGACTGGCTCAATAGTCCCTTCAACCAGAAACAATGTGAGCAAAACCTCGAAAAACAAAACTTAAGATCAGTCTAGGGTCTAGTCTGTAACTGGCCACTGGATGTGGACCACTGGGTGGACTACTGGAATGCCCGGCCCGCGGTGAGGATGTGGGTGCTGTTGTCAAGTTGGGATGCCCTGCCACCGCTGTGGTTCCCAGAGTTATGGGAAACCCCCATGGTTCTCATAATACAACAAATACAGCCAAATCTCACATTTATTCTCACCACAACCCATGTGCTGGAAGGTCACTGAAAAAACCTTCAGGTCTGGAAATGAAGTCATTACCCTGGAGGACTGTGCCATCAGCTGTTGGTACCATTCCTGTTTCCAAACTCTTTATTTGCGCCTCAGTTGAAATGAATTTAAATTTGACACTTCTACCATGACTAGCCTCACATCTCTGTGCACTCACACTATGTAAACTAACGTGTGGCCTTGTCTGTAATGTAAACCGTTCTTCTGATTGGTTGTTAACAGTGACACATTGCATGCTGTTATTATTGAAACAGTGACCCTGCCTCTTCTCCTCTATCTGTAAACCTGCTCCGAGGCACTGAAGTGCACCAGACAGACTGTCCGTCTTTAGACTCATCTGTAGGATGTTGACATCTGTCTTTGTATTTGGCTACAGAGAGCAAACTGTGTGATTGCTAAATAGCACATTCTTGTTTAACCACCCTGGATACACCAGGTCTGTTGTTTGTGTATGTGTCAAACTCGAGACATGACATTATGACAGTGAATGTGTTAAAATGAGTGATATTATTTAGCAATATACAGGGTTTTCCCTTTGATTCAGTGACGCACTTCCTGTCTACCCCATTACAGTTCCTGAAATACATTCTAAAAGAAGACTGTAGACTACAATAGGCTCATCCCAATATTCAAACATATCAGTGCAGCTGTAACATGTGAGGAGAGCATCATGTCTCCACAACAGCAAATATGATCTGACATTACTACACATGAACATAATTAAATAGGTTTCATTAAAGAACACAGAACTCACAGATGTGTCGTTGGGGTGAGCCGTATCTCACTGGCCTCTTCGTGCTGGTCGTGGCTGGGACTGACCGGCTGAGCTGGTGTCCAGAAGTGCTCCCTGAACTCCTGCCTGTTGGCCCTGAGAGTGAGTGGGGAGCAGGACAGCTGGAGCAGCTGAACACATGCAAAGGGAGGGAGTAGGAGCGATCAGGAGACAGACATGGAGAGAGAGGGACAGCCCATTCTGCCCCCCCCCCCCCCCCCCCCCCCCTCCCCCCCCCCCCCCCCCCCCCCCCCCCCCCCCCCCCCCCCCCCCCCCCCCCCCCCCC
>OMNZ01061524.1:2181-14618 GCA_900303255.1 Lesueurigobius sanzi | reverse complement strand
GAAAAGGTGTTAGTGAAGTCATGGATCAATGAGGAACACAGCAAACATTTAAGAAAAAACTAACAAAGACAGAACAGGCTGCAAGTGTTGCTTCTGCAGATGTTTTTGCACTTGCGATGAAAGGATAAGCTTTCAAAATACAACTCCAGTTACCGTAGGTTTTTGATGCTAAAAAGTGGATTTCGCCTAACCTTGCCTGCAAGCTGAATTCTCGCAGTATTTGTGATTTCACAAACACAGGAGAATCCATCTTGCCCCGAGCCGCTAAAGTGTTTGAGCCAGGACCACCAGTGGGACTGAGCCACGAAAGCAGCAGGTGCCGAGCAAAACAAACATTTGTTTCGAAAATAAGGTAGTGTGGGTTAAGGTGCCTTCAACCCGCAAACTCGTGCTACAAAAAAACGCAAAAACCACTCGACGACATTATGATGTACAGCTCAGAGCCGCTATCTAACAAACAACTACGAGCGAAACTCCGAACAGATTCGTTTGGAGCGGTCCCAGATTGATATTGTGGAGAACTCAACTACGAGTGCTACACAATGTCTATCTGGCTCTTACCAGGTTAGATTTCGCCCTCCCTTTCAGTCAAAGGTGAATGTGGAAATTGTGTGATATTCATTTTAAACTTTTGCTGTTTATTACTGACATAAATATCAGACACAGTGGTTTCGCTAGGGATCATTTTTCTCAGTCATTTTGACAGGGTTGTAAAAAATCATAGTCATAAGCTATTTATCCTTCATTAATTAACTTCTCATTATATACCTAGTATTATACATGTAAGAAAACACAGATGACATGATAAATGATTGTAAATCTAAATATAATTTGTGAGCAATATATTTTGTGTGTGTTAAAACGTGTATAAAACTTTCAAAAGATGACGAAATGAAAGACAGCTTTCAAAATTTTCTTTCAAAACTCAAAATATTCAGTCATTGACAGAGAATTTTCAGTTAATGTAACCTCTGATCAGACATTTCTTTTTTTTATTCTGTAATTCTATATTTTCATATCAGCCACAAAGATTTGTTCAGAGGGGACTAGACAAGTCCAAGACTTGTCTAGTTTTTAATAATAGTTGAAAAAATGTTGCCTTGTTTGGGATCAAACAAATAAAATATTGAAAAATCCACTGAACAAACCTTTAGAAAACAAGACTGGAAAGTTTGGAGTCTGTAGGAATGAGGAACAAAAATGCTCATTGAAAACAACTGCAGTGTTTCCCCTTAACCATAATAGCTCCCTCGGTCATAGTTTGAAAACAGGAACATTTGGGTACAGGACCTATAGGTGACCCAACTGTACGCACCAGGAACTTATAACACGAGCAATACAAAATACTGAAAGGCACACACACAAACTCCGTGGTGTCATGGAGGTGATGGCTGATCAGTCCCTTGATCCCGGCCGGAGGAGTGTGAGGTGAGCACTTGTTGGTGAGATCACACAGGGGCATTAAAATGGAAGGGGAGATGGCAATCAGAGAGAGAGCGAGGCTTGAGAATAATATCACTGATGGAGGTAATGAAGAGGCTATAAAAAGATGCGTAGCGGGCTTTTGAACTCATCACAATGGCCAGCCGTGATTGTAGCCAATGTTATTCTAGCGCTGAAAAGAAGAAAGTGCAGAGAAAAGTTTCATCTAGGAAAAAAGAAATCAGTCAGCAAGATAATCTTACTAAAGATCATAAAAACTCCACAGAAAGGCGAACCGCAAAACACGGCCGTTTGTTTTTTGTTTGTGAGCGACTGATAATGTCTTCATGACCATATCACTCTAGACACAAGAGTTTAGTGATTATTGGCTGCAATATAAACTATACGTTACATTTCAATTGTGGCTGAAGTTTCCTCAATTTCTAAATGAAAGCTTGGGTGCACTATTTGAGAGGATAGTCGGACAGATAAATCTTGTGACCATAGTTGAACCCTCATACAGTGTCAGCAGGTCAGTTGTGTTATTGCTCCAGATACCCAAATGAGATGATGAACTTCGGGTAATAAAGGGAATATGCCTAGTGTATCATGTCGCCTGGCGTGTCGCTTTAATCACTGCGCCAAATGCCTTCATGCCTCCGACAGTGTAAGAACACTCCTCTCCTCGCTCCCCCCTGAAACAAACCTCTGCTGCCTATTCCGGATGTGAGAATATAGCTACTCTCAAACTAGGGTGACCAAATGACAGTGCCGGAAACGGTCACGTGTGCAGACTAAATAAACAACAGGAATACTGCATTGTACTAGATCACAGGTGTCAAACACAAGGCCCGCGAGATGATTTCATATGGCCCACGATGCATAGAGCACCAATGTCTGAGCATGTAAAAAAAAAGCAAGTCTCTAGCTCATTCCTCTAAGGAGTTATGAATGTTTAAAGAAATAACCATAATGCTCAATCCAGCCGCTAGGGGGCAGCTAAGATCTAAAAATGATTCCACATCTGTCCAGCAGAGGGCAGTGACACCGTATCAAAAACAGAAGGTGTTCTGTCACTGGTAAAAGTGTTGTTTTTAGTGTTTTACGTCCCTGGTGATACAGGCTTGTAATACAAGAGTAAGCCATTATTATTATTTATTGAACAATTTTAATGTCAATCCAATGTGCTGAATAATCTCAGTGCTAATTATTATTATTCATTTATAGAAAAATGTTTTGTCGATAGTATTTTCCTGTTTAAAATATATGCGGCCCGCGACCCACCATCGTAGGTGAATTTTGGCCCACGACCCAAATGAGTTTGACAGCCCTGTACTAGATTGACTTAGCCTGGCTAGCACCAGACTAAATATCACAAGTGAATATTTAGTCTGGGAATCACCCGTTCATTTTCTCGTAGGAGAGGTGTGGTTTACGATTGTCCGTAGCTGTTTATTGGGGTCTACAAATGTCTATATGCATCTGCATGAGCCTCAGCTAATCCAGTCTGTCCTTTAGTACGAGGCATCGTCTGGCCGTCCCTCCCCGTGCTGTGATTGGTCCCCAAATCCCTGCAAAGATCTGGGCCATGGTTTCCAGGCTGTGTAGCAGGTCGAAAAGATTCGAGCGCGAGCAGCATGTGTATTCCCAGGCTAAGATTAACCCGTGTTTGTTTTCGTATAAAAATAACACAATGCCATCGTGTTGATGTGTTGATTGCACAAATAGGACCAACAACCTTAATTGGTCACAGGTGGCATCGAAGGATGGGACAAATTTCCCTACGGGGACAATAAAGTTCACCTTAGCAATCACAATGTTAATAGCAGCGTTCACCTGTACTTAAAGTGAGTTTCCCTTGACAAGCTTTCTACATACTTTGAACTATTTTCTGGCCTCGACAGCGGTTCATCATTTCCCAGCTCTGAGGCATTTGGAGTTTCTGTCTGTGCAGATCTCGTCTCTGTCCTCAAAGTTTACAGTGTCCTAATATCACAGAGAGAGCACTGCTTTTGTTATCTGCAGATGTGCCAGGAGTTGTTGTCAGCCACATGTCACGCCCAAACAATAGGTTTGAAGAGCGGGAGCGAGGTTGATGTCGCTGTGACCCGCGTGTTCTCCAGCACTCTCACGTACACAATAATAAAAGAGTTTAGCGATTGTTGGCCTTTAATCAGGCAATGCTGAGGGTCATTTTTGTGACAAATGTAGCTCATTTCGGGATCTGGGACAAAAGGGACGTCTGGTCACCCTATATCAAACATTGGCGCTAGCATCAGAAGGTGCTGCAGTGAAGTGTTTTGTAGCTGGTTAATGATTTTTCCTCTTGTTGCTCTGCGAGGGAGGGATTTTCACGCTGGCGACACAGTGGCTGAGTGGATAGGATAGGTCCTGGGTTTGATTCCTGGACCATGCGGGCTTTTCTCTGTGGAGTTTGCATGTTTCTCCCCGTGTCTGGATGGGTTTCCTCCAGCTGCTCCGGTTTCCCCCATCAACCCAAAACATGCACAAAAGGTTAAATCCTCCAGCACCATCAGCCTGGCAAATTTCCCTTCGGGGACTATAAAGTTCACCTTAGTAATCACAATGTCAAATAGTCACCTCCAAGTCTTCCTCACTCCGTCCCTGATCAAAGATGGCCGACGCTTGTCATTCTTCCTTCACTGTGCCTCACCGCGTCATTAGTAACTCCGCATCCAGCACTCCCCAGCAGTTGCAGTACATTTCATCATGCTCAAGCTTTGTTGGTGGTACACTGTAGACTAGATAGACTTTTGAAGGTTGAAATAAAAATGCCTGACTGATTGGTGTTGCGCGAGACGTGTGGTCTTGTCAATATGGGAGCATGATTGCCCTGGGCCAAAAGAATCTCCCATTTTTAATTGATGCCAAGAACATATCGTTTGAACAGGTGCAAAGTATTGAACACCTCTTCAAAGCAATAGCACAATGGGGGGATTTGTTGTTTTGAAAGTCTAAAGCCAGGTGGAAAATATTGGTTCTCACTGATGACTTATGTTAGAGCCACCTCTGGCCAAAGTACAGCCAAATTATCTGCCAATGGAACAAGTAATTATGCCCTTAAATTAAGAAAAAACAAACAAACTTGTATATACGTATGTACTGTATGTCTAAATTTACTTTTTTTTTTACGTGCAAAAATACTTTTTTCTTTGGCAGATCATTTTACTTGGCAAGTTAAAATTACAATAAGGTCAAATATTCTGAATTCAAGCCAATTTAACTGATCAAGATGTCACTTTTTGCAGTGAAGTACAATAAATGGAGTTAATATTTATTAACTGAGGTTCAGGAGCAGGACCAGGTCTCAACCTCCTTTCCTCAAGCCACTCCCTCTAGACCAGCCGCACCCCTAATCACCCCCTTCTTTCTTAACCAGCCACGCCCTTCATTCTGTTCGCTGGATCTGTTGACCCTCCCTTCCCATTTCTCATGTTTTATCTGGGCTGATTCCTGCTCAGAAGTGGAGGTCCTGAAGCTGTCTGGCAGACCCACAGTCTCATCTGCCCACCATCACGTCTACAGAATTCTGTCAATTCAATAAATTCATTCCTCAAATGCATTAGGTTGTGGCGTGGTCCTTGCTAGTGAATGATTCAAAATAATTTCTTACTTTTTTTCTTACTTCAATTCATAAATGTAGTGAAGTAGAACGTACAGATACAGACTGTACTTTCTACTTCATTGATGAAAAATATTAATTATAACATTTTAGTAAAGCAAAATAAAGTAAAAGTACCTCATACAGGGGTTAGCCCAATTGACACCTTATGGAGCATCACCAGCTCGTCTGTACAAGCACACGCCTCGGTGCCGGAAGTAATAATCCCATTCAAAAATTGCATAGACTTTTCGAAAAAAAAAATATTAGCAGCTAAGAACAATAGCAGCTAATCAGCTACGTGGAGACTTATGGGCATAAAACACACAATAACAAAATAAAATTGTATCCAAAACTTTATGAACCAAAATGTTATAAAAACATTTCGCCCTGTTTTCAAGTATTGGGTATTTTCTTGCTTGTAAAATATCTGCGCTATGGCTAGCAGTTAGCACGTAGCTGATTAGCCTCCGTTGTGCTTTTAAACTCCTACAGTTAGAATTTTTCGAAAAGTCTATGCAATTTTTGAATGGGATTATTACTTCCGGCACCGAGGCGCGTGCGTGTACAGACGAGCTGGTGGGCGGGACTACGATGCTGCATTGTACATGTTGTATTGTATTGTTCGTACAAAGGAGACCTACACAGACACATACACTCCGTTGCCTTTTATTTCATTATATTTGTTTGTATTATTGCCTGTTTGTTTATTTGCTTCAATCATCATGACCTATTGTACATGTTTCTAGTGGTACGGTAAAACCAGAGCGTATGCAGAATCCACACCTTCCACCAATATCTCCATCTTCCCTTTACAATTACCAAATTCAATCAGTTCATCTGCACAATGAAGGCTGACTTATGGCCCCTATATCCACGCTACACCCACATAGCTTTAATTAAGTGTGACTGTACAGCAAGTGGGGATGTCGAGATGAACCGCTTTTACGATGGCCGCGGATATAAAAGCTCACACATTAATTGTAAGAATGATAGAACCCACAGTAAACCACTGGCATCTACAGCATCGTATCATCTCTTATGGCAAGTATTCCCATGTGTGTCTGTACGCGTTTCAAATGTAGAGCATAAATGAGCCTTTAATGCTCTGTTTGGGTTTTATTTTCTCATGTATCTGGCATCCTGTCTGAAGGAAGAAGAAGACGCATTGCCTCACGCTGTGTGCCGCGTTTGAGAAAGTACACATGGATTGAAACACAGCTCGGTGAATCTGGCATTGTTAAAGTTGTTGTGCTGATCTAAGAGAGCTAACACATTTACATTCTAATTGTTGTCGGGCTTTTATGGCCTGTTATGAGGCCTTTTATGAGGCAGTGGCAGCTACTACGTCTGAACCCATCTGCTCTCGCTGAAGGAATGACATTTGCAGTGTATCGACGACGTGTAGGCGAACATACGAAATCAGCCCATGTAATGTCCAAATGAACAGCCAGCAGGGGGAGGGTGACCTGGGCATCCGCATCCTTTCACCCTCCTCTGCAGCAAGGGAAAACTCAAAAACCCTGGGGATAAGAAGAGAAACATGAGGAGAACCACAAGAAGGAGCGAGCCACTTCCATTAAAGTACAGGCTGTGGATAAACCCAAGGCTGATGAGAGTCCTTCTGTCATTCACAATGTCAGGGTATGTAAAGTTATGCATTTCATAGAATATGAATGATAACACAAAAACCTTTATTTCGTTAGTGGCTGCATGGAGCCATTTATTGTCAAAAAACCTGTTTACTTATTGTGCATCTTGAAATTAACATCAACTTTTTTTGCTGAAGTGAGTTTTTCTTTGCTCCTGAACAATTATCCTGGCAGTTGTTGAAGGTCATGTAAACCTTAGATCAGGGACATTTCAGTAATTTCTGTTTCATTATGATTTCAAAAGAGTAAACTCAATTAGAAGGGTATGTACAATTTTGAGCACTGTAGAGCTGAAGACTGAGGAGCTAACGTCCAGTCAGAGCTTCAGTTCTTGTTAACCAGTCCTTCTGGACAGTGGATGAGGGACTTCCAGGGAGAAGGGTCTGTGTTCACAGGTCAATCAGATATTGATAGGGTCAGTCAGTTATCACTGGAGCATCAAACAGCCAGCAGCCAGGCATTGAACACAGTAAAGGGTGACACCATGTGGATAGCAGCCCAAAACAGCCTTGTGATTCTGACCACTAACCTGGCTCAAGGTGTGGCCCCAGGGGCTCTGCACATGGCTGCCCAGTGCTCCTGACGGGTCGCCCCAGCAGCATCGAAGGATGGGTTAATGCAGAGGACGAATACAGGGATCAATAAAGTATACCTTATCAAAGATTTGTTTATATACTAAGAAGAAGAAGAAGAAGAAGAAGAAGAGAATAAAGGGTCTACTAACCAGTCTCTCCTCCACAGGCTGCAGCTGGTGCAAAACGCAGCATCTCATATGCTCACCAACACTCCAAAGCATGCTCACATTACTCCTGTTTTGCAGAATCTTCACTGGCTCCCGATCCAGTTCAGGGTCCAATTCAAGGTCCTCCTGTTTGTTTTCAAAGCCATCAATGACCTGGGTCCAGCCTACCTCACTGAGCTGCTGACTGTCCACTCTTCTGAGCTTACATCGCTGATGGTCCCCAGGTCGCGCTACAAGAAGTGGGCGATCAAGCGTTTTCAGTCTTCGCTCCCAAGCTCTGGAGGCTCTTCCCCCTGTGCTGCGTTCTATCACCAAACTATCTGTGTTTAAATCAGAGCTAAAGACATCTATTCAGACAGACATTTGACACCTAATCCTGCCACTTGAATTGTTTTTTCTTAGTCTTTTTTGTTTTTATCTCTGTAAAGCACCTTGTGCACCTTTTGGATGTTAAGCCGCTATATAAATAAATATTGATTGATTGATCTACTAGTACTATTAGTACTGTACAGCTGACCTGCCCATAGGCTATTTCAAGGATTTCAGGACGTTTTTTTTAACCTAGTCTTAAATGTGAGACTAGGTTGAACGTGAGATTGAGGTTGATTCCATTAAACTGGAGCTTGATAGCTGAAGGCTCTTCATCCTAATGTGCTTTTAGAGACTCGAGGTATCACCAGTAGCTCTGCATTTTAAGAGCGAAGTGATCGGCTGATATGGCACTATGGCTTCTCTGAGATAGACGTACGACATAAAGTGACCTCGTTTGCATTCGTTGGATCTATGCTGCTCATATTGTCATGAGAAAGATCAGATAGAGGTCACACATGGGGGAAAAGGCCTGCAGTCTGAACAATGCTGTTCCATAAGACGCTATCTGCTCATCATCTCACCCACACAATTCCATTTTATCACAATATGTTTCCCAAAATACAATAATACTGTACCTTTATCTTCCCTCTGATGAATATGAATGCATGCGCTTATCTCCTCCGTATATAAAGGTCAGGGACACACTTTCCTCCACACTGGCTCACTGTGACACTTGTAATGAAGGAGGCTACATCTGTTCATGTGCCCCCGGTGTTTCATGGCTCTGATTCAAGTGCGTCTTCCATCCCAGCCGCCCGGTGTCAGCTGGGTCAAATCTCACAGGTTAACCCACTAACCCGCCAACTGCCCCCCGAGGAGTTACTGTCACAGTCAATTATCCGGGCGAGCGGCGTGTTTGTGGGAACAGGCGCAAGTGAAAAGGAGAGGATTACAGCGATGGGTCTGCGTACTGTACAAGCCAGTGGTGGGTTTCCACTGCTGTACAGGGGCTGTTTTTCTTTTATAGTATTAGATTGAAATCCATTTGCAGTATATTGTACCTGTAGATATTTGTGGGAAAAGGGACCATTCCATCGTCTTATCGTCTGAACAATGTTGAGCAATCAAAAACCGTAGACTAGGGCTGCATATATTACAAAATATATTGAATTTTAAGGTGATGTTCGTATCGCAAGAAGCCACAAATATATCACAAAATCACCCAACTCTTCCACCTGACAGAGATTGAGACATTTTTTTCAAACAAAAAATGCATGGAGCTGATAAATGCACAAAAGTTCAGCTTAAGTTATATTTCTTCCTAATTTAGTTCAGTTTTAGCATTGCTTTGGTCATGATTTGTTTTTAAATTGAATGGCACATGACATTTTTTTTTGAAAGCCACATACTTGAAAGAGGGAGCAAGACCTAGAGTCCCCGAAAATGGGGACTTTTTTTTCAGATATAGTTACTAACCTACGTGTTTTACGCAGAAAAATATTCCAAAGTTGCAAATTAGTGACAGCTGATGTGGGATTATCCATTTCTGTTGTTATTTCCTACACCACAGGGAGGTAAAAGGCCTTTTTGTGGTAAAATGTGTGTGTTTTTTTTTAGGCGGAAATTCATTCAAACCTATGGCAACCTCATTTTATTGTCAAACAACATCATTTATTTTTATTTCACTTCCACCGTCGTCCCAAAGCTCTACCAAATGTGTGGACACCAAGATTAGCCACGTACACCTAGGATGTAAAGACATGATTTTTGGAGAAAAAGGCCTAGGGCTTAAGAGGTTAAAGACACTACTAGGGCTGGGCCATATCATATCGTATACTGATTTACGGTATGAGTTTTGGATATCGTCGTAATTTGTTATATCGTCGTGGATGCGATATAATTAGCGTGTGCACTCAGCTGATTTTGACTGAAGTCAGGACCAGGAGCAGATGGAGATCACAGCTAATGCTACGCTCTGCTGAGGTTTTAGGGGCAGCTGCTTAAAACATGAAATGAATTGAAGGATGTGTGTTGCTTGAGTAGATCAAATTCGCAAGGAAATTAGCATGGCGCTAAGAGAAAAAAAAAGAAAAAATTCCCAATAGACGTAAAGCTGGAATTTTCAAATATTTTATCCGTTGTCAATTATATCGTCAAATCTATTGTTATCGTGATATTTCTTTCTTATATCGTGATATTGATTTTAGGTCATATCGCCCTGCCCTAGACTCAACAGTTCATACAGTCATTATTTTATTTTATACGCTGTTGAAAACCAGCATCACAGTTTAATCCAAGGGGAAACGAGACGAGAGGGAGAAGGTTCCGACAGCGCTGAGGAGGGGGCGGAGCTGCATCACCTGCAGTAGGGGGTGCACTTCTGATGTAAATGTTTTACTACTCATTTTCAACACCATGTTACAAAACTCCCCAGAGACACAGGAGAACCAACCGTTTGAAGTTTTCAACTCAACAAACCGCAATTTGTACTTGTTTCTTCTTGAAATTTGGCGCCGCCTCCAGCAGATGGCCCCTAGGTGGCCAGCTGGGTTTTCAGGATTACTGTCACGAAGCCATAGAGTGTAAATAAAGATGGAGGTATAGCCTGTGTGGCTTTCCCCATAGCGTTTAGCGCAGGCTAATGAAGCCAATTCATGCTAGCATTTGAACCGCCGCCATGTTGAATTTTTGTAGCCAAATCCATATTTGGTATGTGCAAGTTACGTTCTCTTTTAATGTTGAAAATATTAAAAGACAACAGGACAGTGTAGCACGTGTTAAGAAGAAGAAGAGCTTTATTTATTGCCTTTCACAGACATAGTCACAAAGCGTTTTACTTGGGACAATTTACATTCACTCAAGCACTTGAGGGTCATATTAAGACTATTTCCAATAATGAGTTAAAGAAGGGCCAAAAGGTTTCAATGGAAAGTCAATAGGAGCTTACAGGTTCTGGAGCTAGCCCCCGTATGCTAACTGGTTTCGTGGAGAACTAGCCAATTGTACAGTATCTCCATCATAAATGAAAGCCCACAAGGGATAAAAATGCTTCAGGGTTTTCAATTGGCCTAGGGCGCCCTCTGCAGGTGTCATGGGAGTGACAGGCGAACTGTCTGCACCACGATAAACACACTTTAAACACAGAACTACTCAGATCAGGTCTGGTGGTGGATTATGGGTGCTAAAAACGTGGACAACTTTTTTGTGTTCTCTCTCTCTGACGCAACAAAACCAAGGACATACAGATCGGAACGCTTCAGCAGTAGAAGAAGAAATGGCAAAAGCAAGCAGAACACCTGGAAACTGCAGGTGTGTTTATGACAAGGCAATAACAGGTTGTTTTGAGCAGTTCCCTCGGTCACTGTCCAGGTAGAAGTGGAAAATTACTGGGGTTACAATAGACCAGTCTTTCTAATTTCCATTATATCACTATGTTGTTACTATACCCTTTTTGGAATACATCTGTGATAGCTTTTAGGTTTAGACTTTATTTTTCAATGAATAAATGCAGTTTCATGGAAAAATGAGCACTTTCACTTGTCCATGAACCCTGTAAATATGCACTGAAATGGAAATATACCCTGTGCACTTTCTTTTTGATGGTGGAGAACGCTAAACACTTACACTTTGCCACTGGATCATCATACGTCCCACTGCTCACGGAGGCACAGCCACAAAAATGCTTTTCCGTGAAGGATCGGCCCATGTCCTCCCATTTGTCACTCTTCATCAGTCGGTCGTGTGTGGCTTTGTGATTGTGAGCGTCAACCTTCCCCTCTGACGAACAGCGCTCTCCTGTCATGTGCCAAGTCAAAACGGTGAGTTTGGAGCCGTGATCAGGAGCTGTGTGATCAGCTCCGACACTGAGGGATGAACATCAGTCTGCAAAGTGAAGTATGGATTCTCAGCCCAAGCCGAAGTGTGATCATAGGAGACATATTTTACGAAATCGTCTGTCAAAAAGTCTGCTTCGTTCACATTTTGATAAACTTTAGGCATTTCTTCAACTTTTGAACCAAATTAAATGAAAATTGTATTATTTTATATATTGTATAATTTAAGGCAAGACAAGGAAGGTAGTTTTGGCAGTTTTCTCATTTAAAGCCCCAGTAAGCAATTCTATATGACTTTTTTCACCAGTAGGTGTCAGTAGTGAACCTTGCTCTGCACCCCTCCTCTCACCTGCCTCCAAATAACACTGCCAAATGTGAATTTTTACAGATGTATTCATTAATAATTATTAAAGGGACTCTACGGAAGTTAAAATAAAAAAATATATATATATTTTCCACCCCCTACATGCTCCAGCAATGTCCCGCTGTACTGTGAGCCCACACCTATCCCACTCAATTGCCGCTATAAGCCTGCACTGTCACTCTAAAGTTGCGTGTTCGGACCGAGGCAGCAGTCATTCAGCAGCTTAACATGGAGACTGCAGTTACGCGGACGGCCAGAGGTGGCAGTCACGAGTATGAAAATGCACAACCTCTGTTGAGTCCCTTTAAAGGGTGACTAAATGGGCGTGCAAGAGCCTTACTCCACCCACAAACACAACCCAAAAACGGCTGAGATATGGGCGTGCTCGGAGGCTTTGGGGTGAGGTGCAGGGGGGTGAGTGTGGGCAGGTGTAGTGTGTTATGTATAATGAGGAGGACTGCACCTGTTTACTTAGGCCAAATGCATTGTG
>OMNZ01061509.1:0-18263 GCA_900303255.1 Lesueurigobius sanzi | reverse complement strand
TCTACCTTAACATGTTGGTTTAATTTGACAGTGCTGTAAATGATTCTGATTATTGTCATGTATTGTATTGTGCATTAGTTTTCTTATTACAATAATGTTGAATCACTTGGAGCATATGCTTTTGGCTGTATTTGAAGTGAAATATTTAGTCAATGCTCACGTTCCCATGTTTAGCTTCTCACCGACTGAGAACTTTGCACCTCAATCTGTGCCTTTTCAATCTGCTTCAGTCTCTCTGCGGAGGCACAACATGTTTATTCCACTTTTTCATATTCCTATCAGTGTTTAACGCAGCGGGACACTGTCTTACTGTTTGTATCATAAAAAAACATGATTTCAAACCCACCAAGCGGCACATTCTCTGTGTTTTGAAAGCCTTTGTCGACTGGTAAGAAAAAAGCTTTGTACCTGCTCATATCGGACTGAAATAGCTCCTTTTGTTTGAACAGAAGCCGCGATGATTCTGGCCTGTGTCTTTTTTTTCGTTTTTGTTCATGGAAGAATTAACAAAAACAACAATGTGATGGAGCCGCTCGCATGGAAGAGCGAGAGAGGAGTCAATACTGTCCCCGTCTGTAGATGTGTGTGTGCGGGGGGGGTAGTATTGATGCGGCCTGTGTCTGTTGTTGGGACCTCCCGCTGTGAACCACACTGTCCGCTGCTGTCACTGCGCTGAGGCCGAGGCTGCTCAGGCATGTGACATTTTACTGCAGCGAGTCTGTCTTCATCTGCCGCTTTAGACTTTTCTGCATCTGTAGGAACTTGTTTCACTTTTGTTCCTTTGCCTTTTAGTCCTATAGTCTTTTGACAAGAATCTATTTTAGTTTTTGCCTCAAATACCATGTGAAATGAATTTAACCAACTGTACGTTTGTATTACCCCTCGTCGAACTGCCACCTTATCGTGGTGGAGGGCTTTGAGCACCCGAATGATCCTATAGGAGCTCTGTGTCTGGGTCATTATGCTCCTGTTAGGGTCTCCCGTGGCACACAGGTCAGAGTCAGACCAAGAGCTGATGAGAGACCATCAAGACCCAGCGGTGAAGGAGCATCCTGTGTGTGATCCGGGCGGCTGGGGCTGCTGCGGATGGGCGGAAAAAGATGGATGGATGGACATTTGTATTACTGTATAGGTTGCGTTCACGTTATACAATTCTACTTCTATTTGTAAAAAAGTTTATGTAAAAATTGTCAATTTTGCACAAATGTTAGCTTAAAAGTTTGCTTTTAAACATCCACATAGATCGAATCATGTTCGAGTTGTGGATTTTGTCTCCTTTATCTCTTCTTCTCTCCATCTTTCCTCACTCCTGCCTGTCATATGAAAGGACTATTGCAGATTTATAGGTTTATAGGTTGAGATCAGGGCTGTAAAGAACAACTTTCTCCAAATCTCACTGATGCATGTCGTATATGACCTAACAGGGCAGTTCAGGAGGCATCCAGTGGCAGATATTGAAGAGATTTAAACAGGTATTTAATCTCTAATGAGCAGATTTAGCTCCCAGGCCTGATCCCAATGCAGAGAAAGCATTTTGAGTTGTAAATTGGAGACATAGATGAGGGGATTCTAGACTTTTGGAATGGCTGGCCTTGTGGTTTAGGCTTTTGGATGCAAGGGCCACATCAGGTTTTTGAAGTTGCTAGAGGGCTGGACCGGTTGAGGTTTGGGGCGTTTCAAACAACCAACATTTCCAAATTGACCTTAAACACATAAATACACAAAGCATCAAAATGGAAGCTGTTTGCATTATTTTTCTTTGTCAGCGAAAACACTGCTTGGTCATGTTTTGTGGACTGGATTGAAGAGCTAGGCGGACCCCACACCTCAGTTTTCCACTGGGCTGACCTTAGCCATGAGATCGAATCCCGGCTTTGGCAATTTGAAGAATGTACCCAATAATGTGACTTCTAAGCATATACAGTTTTAGCACAAAGCACATGACCATTGTCTTTTTGGAAATACAGGTTTACAGTGCTCAAATTTTCCTGGCAATTGTTGAAGGTCATGTAAACTTTAGACATTTTAGTAGTGTCTGTTTCATAATGATTTCAAAAGAGTTAACTTTATTGCTCTTTGACAATAAATGGCTTTGCAAAAGATTGGCCAAAAGATGAAATAGTATGTAAACGTAGAAAGGTTTTTGGGCACAACTGTACTGTATGAGCAGCGCTGTTTAAACTCTAGAGTCTGAACTATTCCTTTGCGCCCGTGCCTCTGTTTGTGTTGTATTTGGAGTATTTTGTTTGTAATTTTATCCTTCGCTCGTCCTCTGGTCTCCCTGAAAGCTGTGCCTGTGTGTCTCTTTGTGGCAGCCCGCGGTGAGATATGGACCGAACATAGAAATGATATTAATCTGGAATGCAGCGCAAATATTTGTGGAATTATCACCGTCAAAGGCGACACAACAGCCTCCTCTGTTTGTTCTGCAGACTTTAAACTGTCTGTATGATCGAGATAGTGTGTTATACAGTGCTCTATGTTGTGTTCGTGTGACATCAAAACTTTCTAAAAAGCCCATACTTCAATATAGAGATGAACAGGCTGAACTTTATGGTGGAATTTGTCTTTTAAGTGTCAAAGTGGTGATTATGGCCTGGTTTGTGGTTGATAGCTCTGTAATTAAGGGGCCTATCCACATGAAACAAAAACTGTGAGTTCAGTGTGTTCTCTGTGAGCAAGGGGTACTACATGGTGTTAAAATAATAACAAATGTGCTGTTGAAAGGTTTGAATGGTTTGAAACTCATGCTAAGCTTTCCTAATACAACCCAGTTCTCCACAGGGATGGGTTTACAAGCACATTTCACAACATTCAGGGAACAATAATGTCATTCATGATCAATAAAAAGGTTTTATACTGTAACTGTATGTAGATGTAGTTGTATAAAGGCAGGCTTTTATTCCACAAATGTGTTCGTTTTCAATACACTGAAAGACAATCCATTACTCTGGGAAAGAAAAATAAACATAAGGCTTCTTTTTTGCTTGTTTCTTTCAAAATATGTGTCGTCCAGATTTTCATATTGGTCCAATTTACTGTGAACAAAACCTAGTGGCCTTTTATGCTGGCACAAAGTTTGTTGATAGTTTGTACAATTTAGTAAAACGTAATTAGCACAATTGGCAACTAAAACACATATAAATATAGCATTGCATTACATCCAAATGAGGAAAATGTAGATGTTTATTGTTTATATCAGTGACAAGTTCTCTCACGTCGCTGTATTCATCCAAACACATCACAAAAATCTGAAGATGAACAGCAGACAATTTATTGACTGTCACACTACGGCTGTGTAATGATTCAAAACTTATTAAAAGTTGCTGGAGTGGAAAGCCTTCAGTTTGTTATCTGAGCTGAGATTTATTTTGAAATGTCTGTCTTATAAACCACTGTAAAAGTTTTTTTGATATTAAAAATTGAACAGAGATCAAGATCAACATGTTTGCGCCGTTGTGCGCAGCTCAGTGTCATGCATGTTCTCCACAGCCTTCCATTTCTTCTGTGAAAATGTAACAGAAAAGCCAAACTCTGACCGGCTTTCTTTCTCTGTGTGTTTCAGGAAAAGAGGAGCCCACCACCTACACCTGCACCACTTGTAAACAGTCCTATGGCAGCGCATGGTTCCTGCTCCAACACGCCCAGAACAGCCACGGATTCCGCATCTACCTGGACTCGGAGCACGGCAGCCCGCTGACTCCGCGCATGGGGGGCCCTCCTTCTCTGGGCGGAGGAGCCGACTGTCCGTCCCAACCGCCCCTCCACGGACTCCACCTGCCCCCAGACGCCAGCCCCTTCAACCTGCTGCGGATCCCCGGCTCGGGCTCTGGAGGCAGGGACAGCGTCGGGACCTTAGGGGGCATCGGCATTACGACCGGACACCATCAGCGTTTCCCCCCCACGCCGCCCCTCTTCAGCACGCCGCCGCGAAACCACCTGGAACCGCACCACCTGAGCCCGGAGGAGCTAGCGTTGGCTGCCCACCACCCGAGTGCCTTTGACAGGGTGCTGCGCCTCAATCCTCCCATGCCCCTGGACCCCCCTCCGTCCATGGACTTTTCCCGACGGCTGCGGGAGCTGGCGGGCAACAACTCAGGGTCCTCTCCTCCGCCCTCGCCCAGTCGCCCGAGCCCGGTGCACCGTCTCCTCCAGCCTTTCCAAACGGGAGGCAACGGGCCCAGCGTCCAGGGGGCCAGCAAGCCGCCGTATCTGGCCACCCCGCCGCCTCTCCCGAACGCGATGCAGTCTCCGGTGGGGTCGCAAACCACTCCCACCACCCCCGTGCCGTCCTCTGGCGCCAGCAACTCGGCCAGCGCCAACAACATGAAGACGAAATGCTGCGAATTCTGCGGGAAGTCGTTCAAGTTCCAGAGCAATCTCATCGTGCACCGGAGGAGCCACACGGGGGAGAAGCCGTACAAGTGTCACCTGTGCGACCACGCCTGCACGCAAGCGAGCAAACTCAAGCGGCACATGAAGACGCACCTGCACAAGTCCTCGTCGTCCCCGAGCGCCGGCAAATCGGAGGACGGACTCTCCAACGCGTCGTCGCCCGAGCCGGGGACCAGCGAGCACATGGCCAGCAACGCCCTGAAGTCCGTGGTGGCCAAGCTGAAAAGCGAGAACAACCGGTTGCGTCGGGAGAACGGCGAGGAGGAGGAGGAGGAAGAGGAGGAGGAGGAGGAAGAGGAGGAGGAGGAAGAAGAAGAGGAGGAGGAGGAAGAGGAAATGGAGGTGGCGCAAAATGGCGAGCGCGCGGAGAGGCACAACAACAGTTTCCACTTTGAGTTGAATCTCGACGGGCGGCCGCACGAAAACAACGGCAGCATCGCCAACCGCTTGGAAGACTCCGCCCTCCGCCCCAGGTCGCTGCCGGAGGTCATGCAGGGGATGGGCTTGGCGGCCAGCATGCAGCATTTTAGCGAAGCGTTGACCGCGCACAAACGGAACGCGCTCGCCCAAGAGAACCACCTGCACCACCACCACCACCTGAACCGCGACCATCACCACCTCAACAGAGACCTGTGCGACGGGGAATCCGCTTTGGAGAACGACCGCGGCGGGGAGAACCCGACGGTGAACGGGAGAGGCGCGTCCCCCAACGAATCCGCTTCCGTGGGTCTGACGAAGAAGCTGCTTTTGGGTAGCCCCAGCCCGTTGAGCCCCTTCACCAAACGCATCAAAATGGAGAAGGAGTTCGACCTGCCCACGCCAACGATCCCCAACACGGAGAACGTCTACTCCCAGTGGCTGGCCGGTTACGCCGCCTCCCGACAACTCAAAGACCCTTTTTTAAACTTCGGGGACTCTAGACAATCGCCTTTCGCGTCTTCATCCGAGCACTCGTCCGAAAACGGCAGCCTGCGTTTCTCCACTCCGCCGGGGGAACTGGACGGGGGGCTGTCGGGCCGGAGCGGCACCGGGAGCGGGGGGAGCACGCCGCACCTGGGGGGGCGGCCCACCTCCAAGGACGGGCGGCGGAGCGACACTTGCGAGTATTGCGGCAAAGTGTTCAAAAACTGCAGTAACCTGACTGTGCACCGCCGCAGCCACACGGGGGAGCGGCCCTACAAGTGCGACCTCTGTAACTACGCGTGCGCCCAGAGCTCCAAACTCACGCGGCACATGAAGACGCACGGGCAGATCGGCAAGGACGTGTACAAATGCGAGATATGCCAGATGCCCTTCAGCGTCTACAGCACCTTGGAGAAACACATGAAGAAGTGGCACAGCGACCGGCCGCTCAGTACCGAGATCAAGTCGGAATAGGACCGAACTGTGTTGAAAAAAAAGAAAAACTTGAGACATTTTCGCTGCAAAAAATAATATGTTCATGGGTTAAAAATGACTAGAATTCAGAATATTAATATGGATTTGAAATGACATATTCATTTTCCTCTCTTCTTGTTAAAGATTATTGAACATATTTCTGACGGATTTCAAACTTGTTAATGTCCAAACAATTTGAATGATTACAATGACCAAATTTTAACACACTAACACAATATAGGGAGTGTATAATCTTGGGCAACCAACAAAAAGTGATGCCTTCATGGTGTCTAATTACACATAGAACCTGTTAACCTTTTCATTTTGACCTCTATAAACACTTCACATTTCAGTCTTCTCCCAAATGTTGTTCTTAGACATACAAAATTTGCACTGTCAATCAAAAGTAGATTTTAAAATTGGGTATTGTGCAGCCCTAATTCCAAAATTTCACTCATTTTCCAACCAGAAAGTTAAAATATAAATTGTCTATCATGGCAGATGCTGATTTTGCCCACAATTAAAAGGGTACTAGAAGCAGAGCATCACAAAATTGCACCTATAAGAATGAGTAACTCAATACCAAAATGTTTTTTCGATACCAGTGACTTGAATTTCAATTGAAATCAACACAAAATAATTTAAGTTTTGAAAGACTTACCCATTGTTTCCTTTTCTGCTGCTATGACATAAATAAGCTACAATATACTTGAATTTAACTTTCAGAAATTACAAATTAATTTACCTGGGGATATGGGGATAGAGATTTGTAAAGACAGATTAGAGACATCTATTAAAATTTGACTTATTGGGCAACGTTTGGAGAAAAGAAAACTGTAAAATGGACAGAACATTTCAATCGAACATGCAGCTGGATGCGTTCTGGACAATATTTTGGACAATGATCGTAAATTCACAGAAAAAACACAGTTCGTCGAAATCAGTCAGAAATCCAACTCAAATATCCATAGGTACAATCAAAACCATTAAAATCCACATAAATATTCTGAATTCCAGTGGTTTCAGACCCACGTATGTTTTTGCAGTGTCCCCTCGCAGCTACACCAGTCCCCTGTAGATTTGCCCTGAGCTGAGCACTCCTTTTCGGGGCCCGATCAGAGGGCCTTTCTCACCCGTCTCCATTTCATTGATGCATGACCTTTATCGGGGCAATACTCCTGCATCCACGCAAACAACGAGCCTTTTTATCGTGCAATAATTTACATGTCGTGTAATATCTTTTCTCTTTTCTGTTCCTTCTCCATTTTTAAGACTTAGTCCGCATGCATAGTATGTTTTTGCTAATCGAAAAAAGAGTAACGTCCCCGGTGGGTTAGATGTTGAGTAAATGTGTTGCTTGTTAAGTTTTTTTCTTTTCGATTCTTGAAAAAAGAGAGAAAAAGAGGAGACAGTCCATGCCGCAGACGCCCTGTCACATATCACACAGACCGTGGATCCGCCTGAGCGCCCCGTCATGCACTTAAAGCCGTCTTTATGAAAGATGCTCTAAACAGGGTCAAAGAAACGAATATCCTGTTGGCTCAAAGTCTAAATCTGGGGTCTAAAACGAGGGTGCGCTAATACCGATACTATCATTAGAGAAAGAGTGCCTTGAATTTCTGAAACATCATAATCTTATCTGTTTGGGGTCAACAGAGGAATGCTTTGCTTAAACCAAGAACAGTACATTTCAGCTCGGTATGTCAAGGATTTGTGCAGCCAATGGGGAATATGGAAAAACTCTGGTCAAAACATTGTTAACATTTGAAAGACGATATTGTCCTTGTGCAACAATGCAAATTCACACATAAACAATATTTTAGGAACCTGGATGTCTGGGTGAGTTTCCACTTACTTGTCCCCATCGGCATGCTCTATAGCAGCAGTCAGACCCTGGGGCTAAAACTCAAGGATATTATTATATTATATATACTGTATTCTGATGTTGAGAACTGTTATATCCAATAGTGATCTAAACACTTTAAAGTATTCCCAAGATACTCTATACCAGGGGTCTCCAACCTTCTTTACTTGGTGAGCTACTTTTATGTAACAAAAACTTTAGAGACACTTGTGTACCTCTGTGACGAAGGAGTAGTTCACCCTAGATTTTATGGCCATGATATTGCAACACTATAAGAGAGAATTGATTGAGTCTGCTATCCTATATTTATCTAAATGTTTGCAGATTGTGTTCAACATGTTCAGAATAAAATTAAAATACCTACCGGTTGGAGATCCCTGCTCTGTACTATAGGTGTATAGATTGTACAACAAAAGATAGAGGATATAAAATGTGCTATGAAGGTTAGTTTGGCTGACTTTTGTCATTTCTCCCGTTGGAAAAGCATGCCTATCCTTGGCCGACTGAGCTGACTTTAACCGTAACCCTTGGTATAAACGAGGGTAAAAAACAAAGCCACCCAAATGTTTACTGAAGGTTCTTGCCCCAAACTCCCAAACAGACGTTGACAATTCATGAATGACTTAGCTACCTACTCTGTGTTGGACAGGCTTCTTTGACACAATACGTGGTGATGGCAAAGGCAGAAATGTGAAAACCCCAATTCTATGTAGTTTTGTTTCGTTAAGGAGGTACTTTTTCAAATATCAAAGTGTACAATCTTGAACTTTAGGGATACCACGCATGGCTCGGGAAGTGTCCATGTGTTTAGCGTTAGCACAAACTACAAAGCTGCTTCTTTTTTCGACTTGTCATAAAGTGGTGCACACTGCCCTCCGCTAATGTTGGCTCCTCTGGGAAAATCTTTAGTGATGTTGTTTTGGACACTTTCGGACTTTCAGAAGGCCCGAAGATACACATTTCATTTCATCACTCGCATATATTTATTTAAAGCATCGCTCAAAACACACTTCTCATCATTTCTAAGACGCAACAATGTGTCAGTCTTCTATCTTCGTCTTGTAGCCATTTTCCTGTTGTGTCATTAATTATTAGGCTAGAGTGATTGGATATAAACTGCTAACCAAATTTGCCACTGTGCTTTAGTCGTGTAAATTATGTTTAAGTTTAAACACAGTCTCGCCTTTTGCAAACGTCAATATCAATCGTTATCAAGGTTTGCCAACGCTAGCGGAGGGCACTGCGCGGGGACTACGGTAGTTTCCCGAACAGAAAGCCACAAAACTGGAATCGATGGGATCAGGCAATCACTATGTAAGAATAAAACAGGGTTGATATGGATGATGCAGAGAAATAAATTGCAAAAAAAACAAAAAAAACTATTTATCATAAACTCTGAGGCTCTTGTGAAGGGTCAAATGTGAATGAATATTATGCAGAAGCAAATGCAGGGCACAAATGTTTACGTTTCCGAACTCATTCTCTAATTTCAGCTCTTTTTTAAAGCACTTAGTAACATTAGCATCTGTTAGCATCCGTTAGCGCTTTTGCTACTAATTCCAGACACGAGGTGCACTGTCTCTAAAATGATGACCAGGTTTACAATGATGAAAAATGTTGGAAATTGAAACAAATGTTTTGGGGAAATTGTTTGTAAAGTTTCACTTGTACATGAACAGAAATGTGTTGCCAGCCTTATCAATGCCAATACAAATTTGCAACCCAGTTTTTGCTGTTTCTTCAAATTATTCCCAGATTTTTTGCCTGGATAAAAAGGACCAATGCTAAACGGTGTGATCTTAAAAGACATTGAGGTGATTGAAATACTATATTGAAATGATTATGTCAAGTTAAATATCAAACTCAACTGCAGAAGTGGAGTTCACGACTCGAGGAGTGACTTTTTTGGAGTAGGAGCACATCAGTGACGGGATTTATGGCTCTTTAAAGGGAGCCGAATCTTTGAGAACCATTCAATTCGAAGGACTGGCTCCGTTTATGTGCTTTCTTTTAGGAAGCCAGTAAGAAAACCCATGTTACCTGAGACTTAATTTGCTGAGAGGCAAAACTTTTGAGTTAAATCACTGATATTTACAGCGGGAAATGATTTTATCCTTTGAAATTGGTGTCAAGTGAATAAAAGTTTGATCCACAGTTAAGGAAAGGAGCCAACAACTGCTTTGCCATGGATTTTTTTAGTATATAAAACATTTCACTTGTAATTTTTCCTCTGCCCTTCAACTGTTTTCGAGCGTTTACTCAATTTTATCTGTAGAAAATATGACAAAAATCAGGCAAGAAAAGATCTGGTTCTTTTCGTGAATGATCAGTGTCGAACCGTTCACCTAAAAGAGCCGTTCGAAAGAGCCACGTCACTAACGCACGTACCCAGCGTGGCCACTTAGCTGTGAGCTTTGCATGTTTTCTGATGTGTTCTGCAGCACTTCTACTGGAGTACAAACCCGTTTAACCTTTTAAAAAACGTCAAATTTACCAAAAATGTACCTTGCTTCGCTTTGGGCACGAATAACCTGAATGAGCAAACAAATAGGCCTTTAAACCGTGGCTGCATATCAACACAGAAGATTCTTATACCAGTAAATCCATTTTGTGAACATGGTCAGTGCCATGCTTAGACTAGACTCGAGGAACAGTGCCACCTCTGCCTCCCTCAAACTCCGCCTATGAACAAATAAAAACAAATTATTATTTTATCTCGCATACAATATAGCCGAAGTCAGAAAAAAAACAAATCATCAGAGGTGGTCATGTATCTCTTTTCAACCAGAAGTAAAGACTAAACTCTAACAATATGGTAAGGCACTTTGGACAAGACTGAACCATGAGACCAACATCTATTGAAATGTTGGTTAATTATTTCTGATTTGTTTCTGTTTTACGAATACTGAAACCTTATTGCATGTGGAAATTTGTCTTTGGTATCACCTTAAAACACATTAAACACATCAGCATCCAGCACATATCTCATGGCTCTACATTTCTTGTACAATTCGACGCTAAAGTCATTTGTAACATTAGAACAAAGTACTTTGCTTAAAAGGACAAAGGTCTACGATCCAACAAAGCCTCGTCAGGCCAAAAGACAACACTTCACTCGAAGATTCTTTCACTGCTCTGGACACAAAGGAGTTTACAAAAATGTTTTCTTCGCTAATATGACTCGATATCTCCGTCTTCATGGCAATAGTTCGAACTTGCGTTGATGATGCGCTCAGCCTACTTTCCCAAACAGCTCAGAGGTCTTTGTGGCTCCCCAAAATCTCCCAGCTCTCGTTCACGATTCTCTGGAGTTTATTCCGATTCTTCATGCTGAGGTTACCAAACCACATCAGCATGTTAAAAGTGAGGATGCTCTCCACAAGGCTCTTGTAAACAGTTTCAAGGATAGACTCAACATTATTCAGTTTGCAAAGCAGATACAAACCTTGTGAGCGTTTCTTAAAAATGAATTTGGTGTTCGCAAGAAAGTCTCCCATCTATGTACAGTACGTGCCAAGAAGTTTTTTTGTTGTTGTTGTGCGTTAAACTGAAACCGAAAAAGAAAACTGGGTTGCAAATTGTCCCCAAGTAAACTCCAGCACTTAGCCCCGTAGACACATTTTTACTCCAAACCGAGACATTACAGTGTGGAAGAACTCCCGGATCTCCATGTTAAAAATATGTTTTGTACAAACCTTTTTGTATTAAAGAAAATGTTATATTTTATCATCAGCATCAAACTGTTTTTGAGTTCCCCCCCAGTCACAGAAAAATCTCATGAAAAAGACGACACAAAATGTACAAATTCTGTGATGTTTTTTGTAATAAATTTTTTACTTTGGTTCTTGACCCTCTTCAGGTCGAAGTATTTGCATTGGGGACAGAATAAGATTATTTATGATATAATATAAGTCTATATGAAATGCACTGGTGGGCTCCTGACATGTTTTCTGTAGACGAGTATCTGATTCTGTGTTGTTTAGATTAGGCGCCATAGTCTTTATATCAGCCTGTATTTTGAACTGTTGCTTGTTCTCGAAGGAGGTTCTTACCAAACCTTTTTCTTTTGGTCGTGAAAAACCCAGGCTGCCACCTTCTATTTTTTTAATTTGGCAGGATAAAAATAGTGCGGAGTATTCCTATATGTTTAAAGAAATGGCAGCAGCTCTGGGGGAGACGCGGAGTCATAAGATGGCCGCCGCTCGTGTCCCGCCCACTCCGTGTTGTACATATCTATCTTTGTTTGGTTTATTTTTGGCTGGGACCCCCCTGGAAACCCCCCCAGATGCGCCCCCCCCCACCCCCCACACGACTCCCTCTGCTGATGGGGAGAGGGGCAGAGTCGGGGCCGAGTCAGAAGCACCACTGGGCGCCATGTCTGGAGGAAAAAATGGTTTATATAATGGAAGTATTATCAGAATCAGAATACTTTATTGATCCACATGGGGAATTCATCAATTTCTGTTTATTATGTATTAGCACTTTTCTTGGTAATAGCGTAGTAGCTTAAAGTGTAATAACATGGTGATTACAGCTATTATATGGAAACAGAACACACCCTTGATATATTTTCTGGTAATAAGAATAAATATAACCTTAAAAAGAAAATCATCACAAACACTTTTCAAACTGTGGAGCACATTGGGCTGTTCAAGCTGTAAATGTGTTACAGAAAATTGACGGGTTTTCCATTAAAATGCATTGAAACTAGTAAAAGTACCCGAAAACTCTCATGTTGCTCACTCATCTGCTTAAACTGATGGATAATGGGTAAGTAAAGGTATTTTTTATGAAGAAAATACTCATCTAACATTTAAAAATGAGCAGAAAAAAACAAAACAAAAAGTCAATCTGTCAATTCAATAAATTTGAACCAAAGCAATATTGAACTAGAAATACTTCTGATCCAGTATCAAAGTATCGACATGGAGAAGGACTGGAGAAAGTACTTCATGAATGTGTAGTAACTTTTCCAAACATTACAAAGCCTGACACTAGTCAATTTGCAAAAACAGAACAGCAGTGTTTTAATGGCCAGAAATACACTTGTTATTGATCAAACTGATTCAACTTTAGTTTCCCTCATTTTGTATCACTTTAGAGTACAGTGAGACAAATTTAAAACATTTTAGCAGAACAATCCAAACAGTGATGCATGTATCTGCTTTTGCAAATGGACTCTCCAAGTGTTCAAATGGACACTATGTCCTGAATGTCGTGGATTTACCAGATTTCAAGGCAAAAACCCAACAGTAAAAAGTGTGCTTTTGCTAATTTCAATGGTCAAAACTGTAAAAATCTGGTTTAATAATATTTATTTTGGTTGTTTAGTTTTATTTCATATCATTAACTTTCTTCAATATGCCCTGGCTGCGAATTTATTATATGCAGGATGGTAGGGGAAGTGATGCCTCTGATTGGCTGACAACACGGCCTCTAATTGGTTAACCCTAAGCCCAACCCTAACTTTAAGGATAGTGGTGATTGGGCATTTTCTTGAGATTCATTGAATTCAACCCTCTTAAGCCGATCCGCCATCAGCCAATCAGAGACCGCCATCGGCATCTCTTCCCCTGCGCCCTGGTTTAGATATACCACAGTATATTATATTCTGTGTTCTATCTAAATGCATGAATGCTTCACATCTTTCACATCAAAATAATCGCACCACCATCGAGACCCCCCTTGGGTCCCAACCCCCCTCTTTGGCCACGCCTCCTCATTCCGGACCAGTGGTGCTGCTGACTCTCGCCTTGACTCCGCCCCTCTCCGTTCGCAGTAAAGTGCTCATGTCTCTCCGCCCTCTCGCTCTTTGACCACATTCCGACAAAATGCTCGTCCGTTCAATGCAGTGACTTCAAAATAAAGTCCCAAACTTCAGACTAAAACGATGAAATGCAGTTGTTTATTTGCCAAATGTCCCGGTGCCGATGGTCTAAGCTCCGTCGCAGCTGGAACGTGGAGCGAGTTCTTTTGTAAATCAGCCTTTTCCTCCGCTGTCTGTGGTAACTTGAACTTTATCTTTTACTATGGGAGACGCTATTTATTCTATTATTATTATGATTATTATTATTATTAAGACCTGGTGCTCTGTTGAGAACGGAGCCGCGGGGAGCTTGATTTTGAGTTTTTATTTTTGTTATGACGATATTCCTTTGTAAAGACGAGCAGACCTCGCAGCTGCTCAGATTTTGGGGTCTTTGTTATTTTGGGGAAACCACTGTCTGTGCATACTCCTGTTCACACCATTTTGTCCCTTTATCAAAACGATTAATAAAAAAACAAAGTATAAAGTTCACCTCTGCTCTCGCTGTGTCTTGTATTCGCTCATTAGGCGGCGGCAGAGTGGTTAGCATTCTCGCCTCTCGCATCAGGAAGGCAAGTGGAAAGTCTTGGATGTGTCTGACTGAAGCTGGCAATAAAGAAAACAACATTTAATGGAGTGATATCAATGTCAAACTGCAGATTACTGACATGAATATGAGAAAAATGTAATGCAAGCTTTCATATCTAAATAATGAATAGAGCCGGGATTGAGTTTATGGTTTCATTTTGTTGAAATATTAGTTGCAAAGATTTGTTCTTTGGGAAGTTTTTGAATAAACTACTTTTAAAATGTTTAAAACTCAATAAATCAGGAATTAGATATTAGAAAATCCCTCTGAAAAACCATCAAAAATATTCGTAGGCCAAGCTTTTTCATCTGTACTCTGTAGTTGAAGTGTAGGACGTTTTGATCTCAGTCTAAAGATCGTCCTCAGTTAATAAAGACGTTTGTGGGTCTCTTAAGAGCAAACCAGAAGGAGGAGCTAAGTCTAAGAGTCTAAGTCCCTCCTTTCTTGGTACTAAAGGTTGAAAAAAATCTTAGCCCATTCATACTTAATATGGCTCGCTACAGCTCTATTGTCTCACCCTGGGCTGAGTTCTAAGGTTGTTGACACTTCCCTATGGCCCTGCTCCGAACAGTCTCAATGTCATTAGCATGACATTGAGATGGTTTCGGTCTGAGGTTGTTGTTGTACAACTGGGCGGAATTAGGCAGGTGAAATAGATAGATGTAGATCAGGGATCTCCAACCAGAAGCTCAGGAGCTACCAGTAGCTCACCAGCCCTTTCCAAGTCGCTCACCAAAGGCTTTCTACATTTCTACATACGCTTCATGAGTAACATTTTAGATGTTTTCTTTTTGTTCTGAACAACACATCCAAACATTTAGGTGAAAGTATAAAGTGGATACTGTGTTGCATTATCATCATGGCAGTCCTATAGAGGCCTAGCTCCACATGTTTTTTTGAAGTATAAGTAGCTCACTGACATTTTTCTTACTCCTGATGTAGATAGATAATAAAATACTTTATTGTCAGCTCAGAGATCTGAAATGTGCTGCCCCATCCTTCTTCTTCTTCCACTTATCCAGTCCCCTATGGCTCCTCCTGCAGGTGGTGGGTCCACAGGAGGACTCTGACCTTAGTGGTCTCTCATCATAAGGGGATTCTGAGCCGCTCTTGGTCTGATCCTCCACCTAGGACCTGTTTGCCATGAGAGACCCTACCAGGGGCATAATGCCTTAGAAAACACAGCTTCTAGGTTCATTCAGGTGCTCAAACCCTCCACCACGAAAAGGTGGAAATTCAGCAGCTCTGAATCAACACAAACACAGGACGTTCCACAGAGACATGAAAAACAAAAACAAAAAAACTATTGTCCACGCGCCACAGCATTCTTTGATTTTACGAGTTACGCTCCTCATTTAGTTTCAAGATGCACTCATGAACAAAAGCCTGATTTATTAGTTTGTTTTGCCTGCAGTGTCTCCTCTTAACGACTGTTAAGAGGAGTGTGTACTGTATGTACTGTATGTACTGTACATGAGGTCAGAGTATAGGAGTCTTTATCACACGGAGATAAGGAGGTGTAAAAGGGGTTGGACACGTGTGGACAGGAGCTGATAGTAAATGTAGTTCATGAGAGCACACAAACTGGACAGTTACTATTTCAGATGGAACATTAACCATGTTTTGGCATCCACATTGAAAACATAAACCTTTCTAGCAGACACATACACTATATCAGCCATTCTTAAAGTCCATCAATACATAATGTCTGTACACTAACAATTAGATAGAAACAAGTAAAAATGGCACAAACTGTAGACTACATATTCAGTTCTTTATTTGCAGAAATACATCGAAACCTATTTTCAAAATGAATTTATTTTTATGTGTTTGATGGTAAACAACCTTTGGGCCCCCTGCACTGCCTTCGGGGACCTCTAGGGGGCTCGGACCCCACTGACAGGGTTTCTGCTGGACATTGAAAGTTATCTGACTGAGATGACTCCTGTTGTGATATTGGCCGTTACAAAAACTGATTGATTTATTTGATCCATTGTGCTCAAATTAGAGCCTGCCATTAAGAAGCATTACATGTACATTTCTTTGGACACAGTGACAGTTACTCCAAAACCTTATCATAAAGACAAAAATATATGAAGAGTTCATTTGCAAAAACAGATTTCTCCGTTTTGAATTGATTGCAAACTTGATTTTGATTTTTGCCACCGTAGACAGGTAACACTAGTCACAAGAAAGTTAGATCAATTTGTTCAAAAACAAGTAACATCATATTTTTGAGTCACTAAAATGGATCTGGTCATTAAAAACACTGCTACACGAAGAGAAAATAACAAGCAAACGTTGATTTTTGTCAATGGCACTTCTGTTTTTGTGAATGAACTCTTCATAAAGTCTATGACAGTGGCTCTCAACTGGTGGCTCTCAACTGGTGGCTCTCAACTGGTGGCTCTCAACTGGTGGCTCTCAACTGGTGGCTCCCAAAAGTGCGACGAATAAGAACGATTTTCAGTCTTTCACGACCCTTTCCCTGCAAGTGTTTTTCCTCCAATATTTATTGACTGAAGCCGCATGAAAACCCTATGTTACGTTACAAATTAGGCTTAATTTGGGCGATTTTGACTAACCAAGCGAAGAAATCTGCCAGTGGAATAAATATTGTTGCACTTCATATCAGAAAAACATGCTAATTCATTCAGCTTCATTATCTAATTACATGCAGATTCTTTTCTAAATGTAAGACCAAAAATCTTGTCCGCCTGCTAAATTTCCGTAACATTTCTACCGTATTTTCCGGACTATAAGTCACACTTTTTTTTCACAGTTTGGCTGTTCCTGCGACTTATACTCAGGTGCGACTTATATATTAATTAATATGTTACGTGAACATACCAGACACCTATTCAGTTGTTTATGCTTTGTGTAGCTGGATAACCATCAATGTGTAACGTTATGTTACGCAATGTTAGCACCGCACACCTGTTCAGCCTGTTGTTCCTTATTCTATTGTTATTATTATAACTTGCTTTTCAAGATGAAATGTCTGTTTTTGATTTTGTTAAATAAATTTCCCCCCAAAAAATTCGACTTATTTTGTCTTGTCCAGTGCGACTTATATGTTTTTTTCTTCTTCATCATGCATTTTTTGGCTGGTGCGACTTATAGTCCAGAATATACGGTATTCCTCGATGACTTTTTGCAGTGAATGCTTAAATGACCATGATTTCAGTTTATAAGCTTAAGCACCATCTTTTACTTTATTCAATTCTAATTTGGGTCGCGGCTCATCTTCCTAAGGCACGGGTCTCCAACCTTTTTTACCCCGGGAGCTACTTTTGTGTAACAAATAATATTTGTGCTTCAATGAAACATGTATAACTAGGAATAGGACTACCAAGATGATTATTCATCACAATAAAAGAAAATGATATATTTCCCGCTTCATACCTTGCTAGATTCAGCTAAATGTTTGAAGTTGTTTTTATTATATTTTTTCATTTGTGGCACGTGCACAAAGCATTCACATTGGCAAAACTAAGGGGTACTTGTAAGAGCCTGAATAAAGTAGGACCTTTAACCTCTTAAGCCCTAACGTCCCCATTTTTGGGGACTTGCCACTTTTAGAGACAATCCTTGTTTATTTTAATCTATTTTTAAAAATGTGTTCACAAAAAAAGTGTATTTTTTTTCTTGGAAAAACTGTATTTTATGACCAAATAAAATCGATTTCATTGAAATATTACAAATTTGACTTTTTTTGCCCAAAAAGTGCCAAATTGTGCCCCATTTGTTACAATGGGATTCCGCCTGGACTATTTTAAATCAAAATCTCAATAACTTTTCAATTATTTATTGTTACACAATTAAGTCAATAATTAGCTGTAGTTACTATTTTTTATGTTTTTTTGCTTCTTTACAATGAACACAAGCTGCTGACCTGCATAATGTGTGTTTTTTTTTAGGCGGAATTCATATTTTCTGTCTTTCAACCTCAGTTACTCAGGCCCACTATGATTTTCTTGAACATGTTCACATCTACAGTCTCCCCACAGACATTCATATCATACAGTGAAGAAAGTAAGTATTTGAACACCCTGCTGCTATTTTGCAAGTTCTCCCACTTAGAAATCATGGAGGGTCTGAAATGTTCATGGTCGGTGCATGTCCACTGTGTGAGAGATAATCTAAAAAGAAAAATCCAGAAATCACAATCCATGATTTTTTAACAATTTATTTGTGTGATACAGCTGAAAATAAGTATTTGAACACCTGTC
>OMNZ01061499.1:7264-18352 GCA_900303255.1 Lesueurigobius sanzi | reverse complement strand
TCTGTATTGTCTCATCCTGGGCGAAGTTCTAAGGCTGTTGACACTTCCCTGTGGCCCTGCTCCGCCCAGTAGTCCAGGATCATCAGCATGGCAGTGGAGATGGTTTCACTCTCAGCTTGTTATTGTCAATCTGTTTCTGTCTCAGTGTTGTCATTGATTGGGTCCAACTCATGCCTGAGTCCTCCATTGCGATTCATAGCTGGATTTTCTTTTTTAACTTTGTTGCAGCCTGCACTACTGGGCGGAGCAGGGCCATAGGGAAGCGTCAACAGCCTTAGAACTTAGCCCAGGGTGAGACAATACAGAGGTAACGATCCATATTAAGTATGAATAGGCTAAGATGTTTTCCTACCTTTAGCACCAAGAGAGGAGAGACTTAGAGGTTAACTCCTCCTTCTGGTTTACTCTTAAGAGACCCACAAAGTGCTCACTTCGTTATTAAGCTGATGACGATCTTTGGACTAAGAGCGAAACATCCTACTCTTCAACCACAGAGTACAGATGAAGATTTTTGCCTACGATGGACAACTCCTGTACGACTGAGAACCTACACAGACAGAGCAAAGAGACGTTTGTATTGCAGTAACGGCCCCTCCCTTTCACGAGTGGATTGAACGAGAGCCTTCCCAGATTGATAATGTGTAGAACTCAAATCAGAGCACATGCCAGGTTGCGCTTTAGCACCAAGGTTGTAGAAATGTATTCAAATTGTTCTCTACAAATACACTTTGATGCCTAATCTCTTTCTTGCATTATCACAGATTGAGAAATGCGAATCAACCATTAAAAAAACTTTTATATTAATTGTGCTTCCCCAATACCATCCATGTAAATCACTCGCTTACGGAAATAAACATATTTCAACTGCTATAAGCAACAAATTAAAAGTCCCAATCATAAAATAATTGCCGGCCTGTGCCCCACGTTTTCAAAAAGTAAAGTAGATGTGGCTTTTTATTACGCTCCACTTACTTTACACATTTTACAAGGATCCTATGAAGTTCATTGTTCTCACCTTGACTGAATCCAGCAGCTCTTTTGGGAAAAATCGCCTCAAACCAACGTCTTTTCTGAAAAGAGAAACACAACAAGGGAAGAGAGGCATGTTTACTGCTGCAATTACACTCAGGAATGTTAATGGACAAGTAATTATTGTTTATATCTCGTCCTTCTTTCTCTCCCAGCGTGAACACTGTCGGCAGCTCAGTCGGGCTGTTTTGCAAAGGGGAAACTTGTAACAAAAAGCTATGACTAAGTCGTGAGTAAAGCGTCACTCATGTTTTCCCCTCGGACTCAGCTGTGGAGGAGCGGAGCAGACGAAATGAAAGAGACAGGGATCAGCAGGAGGTTCAAAGGGAGAGCGCGGAGAAGATACAGATGAAGCTGGAACAGGAAGCCGCAAAATGACTCAAAAGTCCTCAGGGGAAAGTGCAGGAGCCGAGGGACAGGGTTACATCATCTTTGCAAAACTCAATGGAGCTTGTTATCAAAAGCTTGTAGTAACGGGAATTTAGAGATTGGAATAGCATATGCACTTAAAGATCTAGAGAAGACCTTCAATTTAAAGACTAGCAAAACACAAGCTAGACAAACATTGCACTGCTAAAACTAATGTAAAAGAAGTCACATTTTGTTGAAGTAACAATATTTGTTTTTAGTAAAATGATCTGCCACTGGAATAACTTTTTTAGCACTTAAATTGGATAAAAAAAACAAAAACAAATGATTACCCCAAAAACATTACAAAATAATAATCTTGTTTCACTCCTCTGTTGTACAGTATACTATACATAATAAAGCTAATTTTACTTGAATTAAGAAATACATTATTATTCCATGATGGCAAGTCAAAATTACTCCATTTAAATATTCATTTCACAAATTTTAACTCATCAAGATATAATTCTTTGCTATGCTGTAGAACAGTAAAGGTGCCTTACTACACACACCAGTTTGAGGAGCAACCTTTTGTATTCACATTTTTAATTAGTCCATTAGCTCGTTATGATGTGGCTATGTTAGTTCTGCCGACCTGAATTTGAGGGCACCAGTACTGTACGACTGTACGTCCTATTCATTTCCTATGGACATTGGCTTAGACCCGTTGCAATAATCATATTCTACAGTGGACAGTGAGTTGCTGGAAGATTTACTGTGTGACACTTGATGTACAATATAAATACTTAAGTGGAGGTGACGTCTGTGTTTAGAAAAGTCTGAGAGTTTATCTTGAAGCTAAAGGCTAACATGCAATAAAAAGTTAATAAAAGTACTTGTATTTATGAAGTACAATTCACATTTGCGGCACGAGTTTAAATGTATTATTCATCAAATTATTGTGAGTCTGGTCCTGGGTTTTATCCCAGGGCATGTTTGCATGTCCTCCCTCTGTCTGCGTGGGTTTTCCTCTAGGTGCTGTGGTTTCCCCCACCACTAAAAACATGTACCAAGCCAAAAACGTGTGGCCAGGGTGAATGAAAGTGTGTCTGAGAGTGTGCTTGTGGAACGGATGGAAATTAGCCCCTGGCTACAATCTGGAGTGGCTTGTTTACATGTATGAGTCTCTTGTGTCTTTTCATATCGTCACTAGTTAGATCGACCTAAAGGGGCTCTCTTTCAGGTCTGCGTGAATCCAGCCGCACCACTTTAGACCGGTCTAAAGAGCTGCACTCAGAGCGGCTCAAACAGCTGGTCTCGGAGCGGTCTCAGCCACACTATCTCTGACTCTGCACTGGCCCAGGTGTGGTGTGAATGCGGCCGACCTTGGGCCGACCTAGTTTCAATTGCATTCTGCGTTTTGAGTGAAGAAAGGGCTTCGAGCATGTAATATTGTACATGATACCTCACCTGCGCTGCAGAACGAGGCGTTTGGAACATGCGTCTGACGAGACTACATTGGATCAACTTTATCGAGGCATCTGTGAAGCGCACACCTGCATGCCACTGTATTGACAGGGCTGTGATCGCTTGATGCCCGTTGTCATGGGGATGTGTTTGTCGAACACCCGATTTTGGTCACGTGGCGACGGTGTGGCTTTTTGGTGCGACACACAGACAGTCAAAGAAGCTGAATCTAGAGCGATCTCGGGTCGACCCATAAACCTCGTGTGAGAACGACCTTAAGATGCACTCCCAACCAAATAAACAAATAAATAAAAAATAAAGCAAATAAAAATCTTCATAGGAAATCAATAGGACGTGAAGTACTGGAGCTCACAAATTCAGGTTAGCGGAACTAGTGTAGCCACAATCTAATAACTTTGATGTAGGATGTTTGGTCCCAAAGAAATGTTTTTCATTTCTCTTATAGGTTTTCTTGTCTATGTAAAAAGCAAGCTTCTGAGACATATTTGCCGGAACTGCAGTGGATAAAGTCTAGCAATGAAACTAATATAAACAGCAGTTGAAAGACATAAATAGCTTTCACAGTTTGGACGATTTTTCACTATGTTTTCTCGGATAACACCCGTTCTGAATCAAGGGTGCTAGACATCGCTGCCATGAGAGCAACACGTCCCATTTGCCCCCGATGGCCCGGCAAATCACACTCCCAGAGGCACTTTCCGTACCCTCCTCTGCGCTGTGTAAAATATGCATGACACAACAAGTTTTTCCAATCAACAGAGGAAGGCGACAAAGCCAGGAAGAACACACAGGAGACGTGGACTGAGGGGATGAGAACAATGGAGACATCAGAGTGTACTTTTGGTTAATTGGGAAACTCGTTAGGCCGACGGACACAGAGGAAAGAGCTCTTTGGATTGGGGACGCTCATTAAAAACCAACACTGTCAGAGCCAAGCCTCGCAAGAACCTGATCTGTGCCGTTTGAAGCACGACGCTGGTAGAGGACCAAATCAGAGCTAACGAGGAGAAAACACAAGCCGAGCTGCCAATGCATCAGTGACCCTGCTAAATGCAGCCCAAACATCTTTTTGTGGCTCCAATTCTTCAAATGCCAAATGAATCATGGCCTCTAATCAGATAACAAACACCCTGGTAACAATATGGAGCTTTTTGGAATCAAACTTCTTGCTTTAGGAATTTTTCTAAATTCATAATCAAGTCAACCAAGCATCTGTCATTTAAATAGGCTCAGCAGCTGGTTTTGTACTTTCTAATCCTTTAATTTTGGAAGAAAAAAAAGTTCCCCCGTGACCCGTTGGAAATGGTTCCGCGACCCACATTTGGGTCCCGGCCCACCAGTTGAGAACCACTGCACTAATCTACACCTTTCTGCCGAGGGGCGACATCATATGCTACATCAAACCATCTGTCTCTCGCTGCAGCAATTCATATAATGATTGATCAAAGTGTTCAAAACTGAATCGGAAGGGAAATATAGTACAGACATATTTTTATGTACCACGTACATTTCAAATGAAATAAAATAAACTTATTGACAAAATAGACAATTAAATAGTGAATACTACACTATACTAAATAAACTAAAGGGAGCCGTCATGTGTTGTGTAACAAAAATACTTACTCTAGTAGTTCATAGTTAGACTTCTTGTCCAAAGCGTTCCCTCTCATTTCTTTGAAGAACCTCCTGAAATTGACAACAATTAATTTAGTCCACCTTACACTTGTATGCACATTTCCACTAAGGAAATTCATTTATTTTACAAATAAACCAAAGTTAGAGGTAATAATAAGCCGACGCCACAGGTAAAACTCTTTTATTTTTCAGGCTTTGGTCCAGTTTGCCCTGAACATATAAACTTTCACCTGGAACCATATACATTGCCTGATCTTCACAATAAGGTGTTTAATTATTGCACTGATTTACCGTTTCAGCATAAAATGATATGGGAAATAGTAAATTCAAGGGCCAATTTCTCCAGATGCATTCTTCTCAAAATGCTGCAACTGAATTTCCACTTTAGTAGTCCACTTTAGTTTAGTTTGCCATTAATAACAAGCTTATTCAAAAACTTAGACATTCTTGAAAACAACTTGCTATCTAATATCTCAACAAAATAAAAACAGAAATTTGATTAAACCTGGCTCTATCTATTATTAATAATTGGTTGTTGGAAATATACACAAAACAAAAATCTATTTTTTTATGTCAATAATCTAAGCAAAAGTTTATCTAAATCTCTAAATGTACATTTTTCATCTTAACTTTGAAAGATACTTTGAGACATTGGTCCCATTTTAAAACACATCACCTGATTTCTAAGCAGCCGAGTTTGAGAGCCACATCCTGCTCCACTTTGTCTCCGATCTCCGTCATGTAGTCGTATTTCACCTAAAGAGAGTAAACAGGTCATTATTAAAGATTGATTTGAACAAAAGTACACTGCACACTGTAAATACACACAGACGGACGCTCTGTGACCCAGAATGCCTCGAAAACAACACAGTCTTCCAGCGATGGCATATGTTTTAGCCCTGGCCCCAGGCAAAATATCAAATATGGAGAAGAGGTCTGAGCGTCTGGTCTCTGAGTGGATACTGTATGTGCATGTGCAGTACCTGATGGTAAAAGTAGTTTAGTGTTGGTTTGTCCTCCGTAAACTGTTGGATGAAGCCTTTTGGGAGATACCGGATCCTCAGTTCATACCTAGACACAAGAAAACAGAAAAAGAGTTGTTTAGAAGTACTTTATTGTCCTCATATGGAACATTTGACCCATACCACTGAGGCGGTATGAAAGGACCAGTGTTTTTCAGTGTCTGGTCCCAGGCTCTGGAATGCTCTGCCTCTTGAGATTCGAACCATCACTAACTTTCCATCACTTTTATTTAAAACTACGTTGAAAACTCACCAGTTTAGATTTGCTTTTGCCTCTTAAACTGCACTCACATTGGCATTTTACATATGTTTTATAATGATTGTTGTCTTTTTCCGTATTTGAAGGTTTGAAGGTTTTTTTTTTGTTTTTTGTTTTTTATACAGAGCCCGGCAAGGAACATGAAGAATAAAAATATAAAATCCTGACTTTTTTTGTATTTAGCAGTGCTGCTGTGATAATTATTTGTTTACTATTGGCACTTCTGGGTTAGTGCCACATGGACGCACACATCGCACAGTGGAAAAGATGGGAATGATCTATAGAATTCTATTTTGAGATTGTCTTAAGATATATAGATATAAAATCCCGTCTTCACTACAGACATGGATATTGTATAGTAATATACTATTTCCTTTTGGGACATTTCTTGAACGTAAAATGCCGCCAAGTCCTCATGACAGTTTGTGCACCATCTAGAAGTTTTCCGGAATTTACCTTCTGCAATAGTCCCACCCACTAAGTTACTGTTTTGCTCCAGCTCATCAAGCATCAAACCTCCATGCTTCACACCTATGTGTTTTGTGTTTTAATAATAACAAAATATTCCTTAACTTCAGTGCATATTGTACTTTAACCATAATCTGGAGAATATCCCCAGGTAATTCTCCAAAAAGAGTCTCTAACACGCACTTAACCCATTAAGGCATGCATGAGGGGGGCGGTGCTATTGCAAAAGGTAAAAAACAAAACTCGGGATCCCGACTTCATTAAAGTCGTGTTATTTTTCTTCCCTTCATGTCCCTAACTGGGCTCCACAGATTCAGTACTGCACTAATGGAAAGCACTTTGTTTCAGCAGATGCTGTCGTTTTGTTTTTTCCTCCTTTTTTATAAATTGTACGATCATAAACTGGGACAACATGGGACTTTTATCCCCATGTTCAATGGTAAAACTGTTTTTGAGCTTTTTAATTGGTTCAATCACTTTGGAAAAACAAAAGTCATGAAGTTTCAATTAAAACACTCTGCTTCAGGTGAAAATCTGGGACGCATGGGACGAGTATGTGTGAAACATACAGTGGGTTGCATAAATATCTGCACCCCCTTCAACTTTTTGACATTTTGCCATACTAGGTACATATACTGTACATACATGTATTCAATTGAAATTTTATGTGAAAGACACACAATGATGAAGTGAAATGAAATTTATACATGATTTGGAAGTTTTTTTATGAATAAAATAGTGGGGTCAAAAAGTTGAAGGGGTGCAGATATTTATGCAACCCACTGTATGTTTTTGAATAAATTCATGGGACAAATGGCTCAAAACTGGGACTGTCCCAGGCAAACTGAGACATCCATCTTGTCACTGTATCATATGCAAAATACAGAAATACTTCTACTTTTTTGACATGCATGAAGAGTGAGAGAATAGCGGCAGATACAAAAGCCACAGATAAATGGTGTGTGCTGTTTGTAAAGGCTTTATTGTGCATGCTTTGGATGGTTTAGCTCTAGCATCCAGAAGAAACCCATCCAGACACAGGACAAACTAACCATTCAGGTACCATGAAGCCAGTGCCTGCACACATTTTTGCCGGTGATAAAAAGCACAGATGGAAATCATAAATACGGAGCTGGACAGAGAAAAAGAGTTGTTGACTTTATCAGACAAAGCCAGCATCTGGTTGTCTCCGCCGCGATGTTCCCGACGCTAAAGAGCCCGACCCTTGAATAGCATTAGTGCCAAACCACCACAATAAATGGTATATACACCATTTAATTTGCATATTAACTGCAGCGCACACAAGCCACGCACACAGGCCCTTATCTACATACGATAAAGACACGAAGCCTTCAGCAGTTCATCACTTCAGATACTTAACTGGACAATGGCACTTCACATTGGTTTAGGAAAACTGGCTAAAAGTGGCTGGAAATAAACCTGCCAAATATGTGAGGGCCACTTGTTGAAAAGGGTCATAGAGTAATGCTGTGCTCTATTAGAGAAGGAATATTACTGTGATGGCAGCCATTCCCAAGCCCATTGTGCCCCCGCTCAAGATTCAAAGATCTTTCATTTGTATGATTTTTTTCAACTTTTTTATTATAAATTTGCAGGTAAATACTGATTATAATTAAACGAATACACACAAATATAATTTCAAAGTTATTTTTATGGGATTTACTATATTTACTACTTACTTTTATTGGAATTACTTTATGTGTGATCAACTTTTGGAACCTCCTCTGTTGTGCCTCTGAGCCACAGTGTTATTGAATAGGATTGTTAGTCTGTGGGACACGATGAAAACACTGTGGATCTCCAAGACAAAAGCTAGAGGAAAGAAGGAGCTAAAAAATGAACAAATGAACTATGAAGGTGAGCTATGTGCAAATGCGATGCTAACAGAAGCTAAAGTTGTGCTAGTGCAGTGGATCGGCAAAATCAACTTTCACAACCGCAGTATAATGTTGTGAAATATGAGTCTGTTTGTGCGAGGGCTGTCTTCTCTCTCCTCTGACAAATCAGAGGATCAGTCTGTTCACATCATCGCATTGGCCCAGGGCTGAACAGGGTCCCAAAACTTGTGGCTGGTTGACACCGTTTACCTCTGGTCTGGTGTGTGGAAACACTAGACCACAGGGGTAGACGTAGCACTGCCAATGAAAAAGCCCTATAACCTACAGTATTTGTGTTGGTCCTTGAGCTCCTACTGAATTTAAACAAATCAAACCTTAAAACTACAGATTAAAAAAACTACCACCAAAACACAATGGCGTGCACAAGCCAGTGTGATCACCTCCACTCCTCGTTGGGCCGGCCCTGCTCGTGCTTCTCTCTCACATGGGACACGCCCAGGTTGGGGTGCAGCCAGTGCACCTGGTCTCTGGACGAGGCGTTGCTGAGGCGCAGGCCGAAACAGGACGTCCAGCGCACTTTGTGGATGTCGAGGATCTTCTGGATGATTCCCTGCACACAGCAAATACACAAGACTTGAAAAATCTGTTCACTAAATTAGTCAGGATGGTGACTTTCCACATCGCGAGGCCCATAAACCAAGAGATAGAAAGATTGCAAGATTGAAGTATTGCAATCCAGACCTGCCTCCTGCATTGTGGTCTTTATTGGCCTGCCTCGTGACCACCGCGGCTCACTACTTTTCAAAACCCCAACAAAATGGCGTGACTACTATAGAGTACACTACATAGGGAATTGTGAGGACAAGAGGAGGAAGAAGAGGAGGAGGAAGGAAAAGAGGGAGAAGGAGGTGGAAGAGGAGGAAGAAGAAGGGGAGGAAGCAGAAGTGCAAGAAGAAGAGGAGGAAGCAGAAGAGGAGGAAGAGGAAGAATGAAGAGGAAGAAGGAAGAGGAAGAAGAGGAGGAAGAAGAGGAAGATAGAAGAAGAGGAAGAAGGAAGAAGCGGAGGAAGAAGAGGAAGATAGAAGAAGAGGAAGCAGAAGAGGAGGAAGAGGAAAAAGGAAGAGGAAGAAGAGGAGGAAGAAGAGGAAGAAGAAGAAGGAGGAAGAAGAAGAAGAGGAGGAACCAGAAGAGGAGGAAGAAGAGAAAGAGAAAGAGAAAGAAGAAGAGGAGGCAGAAGAGGAGGAAATCTTAGTGACATGTTGCCTTTGGTCGGCAGCATAGGCTTGTGTCTGTGAGTGAGTGAGTGACTTTCAACCCAAACAACTTGACATGGTAGACACATGCCCAGTGCCCGTGTACAGCGCTGGGGGCTCTGACCTACATACAGAGGAAGGAAGGCATGAAAAGGAGAGAAAGAGAGAGAGAAGATGAAAGAATGACGGTCAGATGGACAGAAAACACTCCTCTTTGACCTTTGTAAGTTTGAGCAGATCCTGAGTCTTGGGACTGAATCAAAACGCATTTGGTAAAGTAAGTAAACCAGCCCAGTGCAGTCCCAGGGATGTAACATCCACAATTTATAGAGAGCCCTTTACTGGAGCAGGCAGCCAGGACCTTAGGTGAAGGAGAAGAGGAAAAAACACACACCTTTGAACTACTTACACTGAAAAAAAAAAAAAAATAGAATTACGTATATTTGACTGATTTGAGTAATTCTGACTTGCAAAATAAAAAAGAGTAAGATTTCCACAGAGTTATATGTAATTTTAAATATATTTTTTCACATGCTATGAACACTGCGGCCTATACAACAGTGCAGCTTATTAAAAAAAATGTATGGGCTAAATTAGGGGCGCTCTAGCAGTTAAAGCACCTGTTTACCCTCTGGGGTGAAATGCCTGGCTGTTCCATGCTGAGCCTAAAGCGTGGAATGCCTGGATTTTATTTAGCCTGCCCAAACCAGAGCACAGCACTGGCCCAAAACACACCGCAGCAGTGAGCTGTTTACATGGTTCAACGCTGTGTCGGGCGAGAGACTGTGTTTGTGTGTGTGCGGCGAGGAGAGGACAGAGGAGAGGAATCGTGGGAATCTCTCGGCGGTCACTCGTGGAGCGAATCTCGGGAGCCGGCGCGAGCAGCGAGAGACTGTCGGGAGCAGGCAGGTCTCTATAGTACACACCCTATATTACAATGTGGACACTTGCAACTTAAAGACAGGTACGGTCAATATATTACCTTTTTTCTTTTTCTTATTAAATTTGAATGATGTGGCTTATATTCAGGTGCGCTCAATAGGCCTGTGCAAAAGCAGGTTTTAAAAAGATAGCAGAAAATCTAATTGAATGCTTTTAAATGCTACTTTAAAGCCCAATTACTACATTTCCAATGCCACGAACGCATCTGTGCTTAATTTCACGTCTAAGGGCAACTTTTGAGCAAAAAATACTGTGCTATAAGACGAAAAGTGCAGTTGAACGTGTTTTGGAACAGGATTTTTGAATTTTTGACAAACTTATGCCGTAAAAATAGTCGAGCAATGTCATTATTGTGTCAGAAATAATGCCATTTAAGGCTTTCATTTTGGCACAATTCATTTAATGCTTTTTAATGCCCTGCGTAAACCCTGAAAACGATCTTTTTACTTGAAATACTACTTCCATTGGCAGATAATTTTACTGCTCAAATTACGGTCAAATATGCTAATTTCAAGAAAATGTTACATTTTTCCAGTGTACAAGGATAGGCCAGGATTTGAAGCGATATGGTAGGGAATTTAAACAGTAAAGGTCTATATTATATACATTTTAGAGGTTTTCTTGTGAGTATTTTATGTCCTAATAATATTGAGCCAAGTGTAAGAGGCAATCAGGATAAACTCAATCGAAAGCACTGCAAAGTAGGGCTGTCACTAACGATTATTTAGGTAATCGATTAATCGGCCGATTATTTTTACGATTAATCGATTAATCGATTGGCGCAA
>OMNZ01061498.1:2053-30636 GCA_900303255.1 Lesueurigobius sanzi | reverse complement strand
GTAGGGCTGAACGATATATCGTTATCGTATCTATATCGAGATATGAGCAGTCAAGATATTACTATCGAAAAAGCAACGATATAAACGATATACATTTCCCCGTGCTCGCCCGCCGGCAGTCACAATAAAATCCCTTTTTCCGATTGCCCTCGAATGCACCACTACGGCCAGCCAACCACAAACCGCGCGTAGGAGGGCGGGACTGGAGTGAGCGAGAGGGAGACTGAGAGACGCACACACAGACACCACAGCGGGGAAAGCAAAAAGAAGTGACATGAGTGCGAAAGATAATGCGGCCGGTGGCGGTGCAGAATCTGATTTGGTCCCAAAACATAAAGCATCGTCCATTATTTGGAGGTATTTTGGGTTTAGAAAGGAAGATGTCAACCAGAGCGAGGCGTTGTGCAAGTCGTGCTTGGCGAAAGTTGCGACGAAACAAGGTAGCACAACAAATATGTTTCACCACCTGAAACAACATCACCGCGTGCTTTATGACGAGTGTATTACAATGAGAGAAGCACGGGAGACTTCTCAGTCCCAAAAGAAGCCTAAGCAAAGCGCGATAGCTGATGCTTTCGGTAGCGTTACACCGTATGAGTCAACGTCCACCAGACATAAAGACATTACAGACTCTATAACATACCACATTGCAAAGGACATGGTACCCGTGTACACAGTCTCAAAAGAGGGCTTTAAAAAAATGGTTCGGACGCTGGACAAGCGTTACAAAATACCATCCCGGACACATTTTAATCAAGTGGCCATTCCAAAACTCTATACTGAGTGCAAAATGAGTGTTGAATCTGAGCTCCGTCAAATCGATCATTTCGCCACAACCACAGACCTGTGGTCGAGCCGGACAACAGAACCTTACATCAGTTTGACGCTCCATTTTATTACAACAAACTTCGAACTCAAGTCCCGCTGTCTGCAGACATCCTTCTTCCCCGCGGACCACACGGGGGATAACACTGAACCCATAGTCATATCGTATCGTATCGATATCGAGATATCTGGCCTGAATATCGAGATATGAAATTTTGTCCATATCGTTCAGCCCTAGTCTACGCTACGACAAAACCAGGTCTAAACCTGGACTAAACTACGACACAACCAGGTCTAAACCAGGTCCAAACGAGTAAATCACTAAACCTAGTCTAAACTAGTTCATAGAGAGGTCACTTTGAAAATAAAATACTTTTACTTTTAACCCAATTGTAGTGAAGTAAAAGTGAAAAGTATTCATCATAAAATTCATCAGTAAAGTAAAAGTACTTATAATTTGTATTTTCACTTCATTACTTTCCACCACTGTATTGAACATACAGTATTTGCATATTGAATTGAAGATATAATACTGATAATGTATCCCTAGGAGCTACAGTACAAGAGATGAGTGAGTCTAGTTTTAAAGGTACGCCGTGTAACATTTTGGATTATACTGTTGCACGCAATACAAAATACACCCCAAATCACCAGCTAGAAACAGAAAATTATATTTTTTGCACTGGCTACTCAAAGAACGAATCTGGATGACGACCTAACCTATTTAAATCTCATATTTGGCTGCCTTTAGTCAACACCTCCATGGAGACGAGCTGGAGACGTCCCCGCTCCCAGGAAAGTTAAGAGTAAGAGGAGCTGCTCACAACAAAGATACATGTTTGTTTGTTAGTTTTTTTTTCATTTATTATGTGTTTCTCAATGATACAAAATATCTCAAATAGAATAGATGCTTGTATTTTATTGTAATTATTGGGTGAAAATTTACGTGGTGTACCTTTAATGCAAATGAGGTAAAAGAGGAAATCCATCATTGATCACTACAGATGGTAACTGTTGCCTGATCAATCGGCTTGGTAAACAAAGCTTTACAAGAGTTACAGTTCACAATTGATTATCAAAACATTTTGATCATACACTAAGATTAATATTTCTAAGTTTAACCAAAAAACTTTTCTGCACAAGCGTGTGAGTACTACTTAATGTCCAAAGTTGGAGTACAACATAAATACGTCAATAAATGAATTACATAAACATGATATAACTTTGAAATATACCTTCAAAATGTGTGACTGGTCTGAATTATTATGACATATTTTTAATTAATGTCAACATGCAGTGGGTTAATTACAACATGCTAAATTAGTTTTAACAGTAAGACCTATATAGTTCTTCTTCCTCGTCTTCTTCTAAAAACATATAGAACATAAACATTACCTTGCACTGTGGGTCACTTTTCAAACACAAGATGAAATTGCTCTGGTAATAAAGTTTAAAACAATCATTTAATTAAAACTTAAATGAACTTTACTGTATATGACTTCTTCTGTATAAGGTCATCTTTGCACTTAATGGCGCTAATTGAAAAGTGACAAGTTCATCGAGAGATAAATATATAATGGAGTGTTTGTGTTTGTTTGACACTGTTAAGGCGCCTCTAAAAGCACCACTTAATGGAAGAATGTGTACTTTCAGTTATCCAGACAAATATTCTTCTTCTTCAGAGCGAGATGCAAATCTCAGAGCACATTTTAAACATGTTCAGGAGTATAAACTTTTGAGAAAAGACTGAAATATGATCTGCTGAACTAATACAAAAGGAGGAACATAGACGAAACAGAAAACAAAACAAAAAAAGGGAGTACAAAACAAATTAAATTAAGGGGGGCATTGTTCCGCGCGATCTTGTGCAAATGAGGTCCATTTCGACCAGTTCTGGTGATGTAAGTGTTCTTTGAGTCTCAAGATGTAGGTTAACCTGTCCATCATTACTTTGAGAACACAATTGTCCTTCCTTGGGAACAGATCCCTTGGTAGCAAGCCCAGCAGGTAGATCCTGGGATCCCTGGGGACGTCGTAGGCCAAGACATCGTCCGTCAATTTGAAAACATTGTCTCAGAATGCTGACAACTGAGGGCACGACCAGAAATTGATATGCATTTTACAACTTTTATCTGGCCTTAAGAACACAATATTTTATATTTTTTGTTTATTTGCAGTGGACATTAAATAGAATATATGCAAAATTGTGAGAGAAACTGGACACAAAGTACTCAGGGAGTCATTACCACAACATTTTGGGGGGGGGGAGGTGCTCTTTGGCGTTTAGGGAACAGAAACTTAGGAAAAAATGAAGAACAAAGGCACTCCTCCCACATTATAATTCTCTATTTACATTTTCTTAAAAGCCTTATTGTACTGGGCTTGTACGTATTAAAATATTTTAAAATATGTTCATGGTTTCTTACACTTGCATCGGCTCCAACAAAGCCTTTTTCAAGAATTGATATGTTTTTTAGTGTGGAGATTTTAACAAGGCTATGATGTTGTTCCCTTATTAAGCATTTTCCTTCATTTACACAGATTTGAAAGATCCTGTTTACTTTGGCGTTTCTTCTTCCACGATCTGCGTTCCCTGGATTTGGTTTCCTCAAATACAGAATACGCAATCGTCTTTCGCATTTCTTAAATCCATAGAACATCACTTTAGCCGCTCTGCACTCAATCTCTCCGCCTCGGATTCACTAGCATGCCATTGGATCAAAATGGAGGCTCAAATACTATTTTTAGTAGGGCTGAAACAACTATTTTAGTAATCGATTAATCGTTTTCAAGAAAGAATTGTCAGGTTTTTCACTCACACAGAGCCAGAATTACAATAAGTATTAGTATTTTTAATGAAAATCCTTTCTCTTTAAAGGAATTTTTTCCCCACAGATTGAGGGTAAATGTGTCCAAATCGAATATTTACATGATTTGAAAGTTATTGATGTAGAGCAGCCTCCCGTAGTTTAATCTCTGTCACTGAATTCTGGATATTCTTAGCTTTCAAATGATGAATGTCATGTTCACATCCATGTGTCCAATCACTACAATCCTTCTACAAACATTATCTTTAACTATTCTCTATCAAAAGGCCCCAACCAGCGTTTCTTCAGCTTCATGAAGTTAAACATTTGTAAAAAAAAATACAACTTTCAGTGCCCAAAATCAGGTTTGCGAATCATAATTACGCAAGATATTTGTGATTTTCTAATTGCGGCCTTTCAAATTTCGATTCGGTTCATCTTGTAAACCTCATATATGTTCCATTCCTCTCACTGTTGCCACCGCTTAATATTGCGCAGTGTGTCTCATATCTTTTGGTGGAGCGGTTATAGTTTCAGTATTGATCTTTTTGGGGGGCTGTAACATCATTGCGTGCTACACTTCTTCTATCCGCGCGGCTGCTGATGTTGCATAGACGGACAGGGTTACATGCTCTTTGTTTTACAGTAATTTCATTTCGCCACAGCGGAGCCCCTCTCGCCGGGAGTTTGTGCTCTCAGCCTGTGGTCTCTTGTCACTGATTAAATGAAATATTGCTTTAAAAAGTGTAGCATGTTTTCTGTTCTGTCAATCAAGTGGAGTACTGTCGAGGATAAAACCAGGAAAATAAGAGCGTAACCCGATAAGAAGGAGTTCATATTTGGGTACATCGCACTACTAGCGATTGTACTTTCTTTCCCTCCGCCGAACTAGTGCTGAAATTGCACTGGGATAGAAATCACAACTTGGACGGTCTTATTAGGAATACGGCAAAGGCTGCAATACTTATGATTTAAGCCACTTTTCCACTAATACAAAATGTCCTTCATCGAAATAGCATCTTCAGAGGGTTGAATGGTGTATGCAGGCTGCTAACCCTTAAAGGTACACTGCGTAACATTTTAATTATTCCTTTGCCAGTAGGGATTCAAAATGTTGAAGTACCGATATTTATTATCGATTATTCATGATTATCGTAATTAAGGAAGAAAATACAGATAATTTTGCAAAATCTTACAAAAGGCACTGTCCAAACTTTCACAAAAAAGTAACAAGCTTACTTATGTATGTTTTTACCCATTGAACATTCAGCTCATGATACAAATAATTATATAAGCTGATCTCCATGCACTTGCAGTTTCATTTTGTTTTTCATTGGTGTTTTATTGTGACATAACGAACGCAGCGCTGCACATGGTTCTATTGAGACACTTCCTTTGGCAATGTTATGTTAATTATCAGCAAAGATGGATAAGATTTACTCTCTGCACATTGGATTATTCAACGTGTCGCTGACTTCAGGCATTTTTGGATGTACACAAGATGTTGAGTGGCTCCATTTGGACTCACACGCACTAGTGCTCATGAGAAACGATCCACCTCGGGTCCTAAAATTCTCACGATGAACCTACTGTGAGCTTTCATTACCGCGGTTAAAAGGATATAAAACGAAAAACCTGGGTGAATAAGAGAGGGAAGTTAAATAATTGGGGAGCTATGGGGGAAACTAGCAGGCAGTATAAGCTTTCAAATTTAAACAAATAAAGGACCTGATAGCTTGTATAAGGAGAGTAATTATTGCACTGATTCAATGTTTCTCCATAGAACAATAGGGGAAGTGTACTTTCTTACATTGTGGCGACAACATCTCCACTTTAGCAGCTCCTACAGACTCCAAACTGTCCAGTCATAGACTAAACAACATTTTGAAGGTTTGTTCAAGATGGACTTTTCAATATTAAATTCCTACTCTGATATTAAGTTTAAGTTTAAGTAATAACTATTTTATTCAAAGACTATGCAAGATATCCAAAATCCCCTCCGCAGGAATCTTTGTAACTAATATATCAACAAAATAAAACTGTAAATGTATCCATTATTTAGATTTTGTCATCTGAAAAAATAGGCAATTTAGACATTTTTTTTAAATGCACAAAATGCCTTATTTTTATATGAAAACATAAAATGACAGGAAACGAAAGTTGCATATGTAACTACAGTTCTATGAATCTTATAGCACCGCCGTTTTTCTCAAATATATGTCAGTAATATACAGAAAAGGTTTCAAATTGATATCACTCAATTTACAACTCCACCTTCTCCGATGATAACCTTGTGGTCTAAAAAGGCTAGTTGTTTCATTTTAGCATCCTCGCAAGTAAATTGAATGTTAGGATCTACTGCACGGGTAGGCAACATCCGGTCCGGGGGCAAAATCCGGCCCACTACCATGGAATGTTTGGCCCTCAAGATCATTTTTTTATTAACATTATAACACATTCACTTGAAAGAATGAATTGTCTGAGATACAAAAATGGCTTGAAAGTGCCTCAAATGAAAGGATTTTGAGTAGATTTAAGTTTTTGATTTTCGTATTTCAAGTGTTCAAGTTAAACTGATGCAACAGTCCAAACCCGGTCAAAATGAACATACATTCTCTAAATTACAGCACTTTTAAGTCTTTTATCTTATTGTTTTTTTCTACCGTACAACATTCTTACCATAGAGTGTTGATCATATGAAGAGCTAATTGGCTAGTTCTGGTCGAAGGTCGCTAGCATACCGGGAGTGTTAAGTGTTAATATGGCCCTTGTGTGCTTGCCCTACCACGCACTACACCATCCTGTTCTTTGTCTTTTAATATTTTCAACATTAAAAGAGAAGCTAATTGCTCATCCCTTAATATGGAATTGTTTTCACAAAGCAACATGCCAGAGCTCCAAATGCTAGCATGAATTTGCCTCATTAGCCTGCGCTGAAAACAATGGGGAAAGTCACGTGGGCTACGTCCATGTATCAACGGTCTATGATTCTTACACACAGAAAATACTTGAAATGCCTCAGTCCCTGTAAAAATGTCCTCTCAAAATCCCTATTCAGTCATTATTGATGCACAACACTGACATTTGTTGAAAGTAGTGCTTTACTTTCGGCCAAGATTGGGAGGTTTGACCCCTGGTCCTTTCACAGGAAAGAAAATCAGCCCTACAGCAGCCCAACTTGCCTACCCCTGATCTACTGCATTGATGTGTTGTGTAAATTTCACAACACATATTTTAACCCATGTGCCATCTTCATATCTAAACCAATGGCTAGGTTTTGTGCCTGTAGCAAGATTATATTCTTCAGACAAACCTTCCATGACCCTACAGTCCTTACCTGCAGTTGCTCCAGGACGCGGGCGTTGGGCTGGACCTGGTGTTTGCCGCAGCTCTGTTGGTAGGCGGCCATTACCTCCGTCAAGGTGAGGCATCTGTCAGCTGAAATAAAACAATACACCCATTCAGCGATTTAATGTCTTCACATCCCCGGCGAGGCACCACAAACCATTCGAAAGTGCTTAAGGGCCTCGGAAATGCCATACGGTAAACTGTGTGCTTGTGTAGGGGGAGGCGGGGGGGCGGGTCTGCGGGGTGTTTGTGAGTACGACAGGGAAGCAAGGCAGTCATTGAGGAGTGAGAGAAGGACATGAATGTTTGTCTGGACTATAAATCAACCAATCAGACAACTCGATTTATCAAGCATAGCCTTATGGGATGGGACAATCCAGATGTGAGACACTACCGAGGATTATGTTGACGGAAATGCTTCATCATAACATATCCTTCAGAAGACGCTTTGCATTTAAATCAATTACTAAACTGCCAAACTTTTGCAATAGAGTTGATTGATAACTGGAGCTTTATTAAATGTATTACACACCGTTTGTTGGGTTGTTTTCCCAGTGTCCGCATTTGTTTGATGTGAGCCCTCTAGTGGTTGGCTGAAGTATTGTGGTGTTTTAGAAGTCCTTCCGGTCTATTAGCATTTTCCCCAGGCCTTGAGGCTGTAAGCATCTTGACCATAACCACACTATTAACAAAATAAGGTAAGATAAAGGTTTAGGTTATCCTAAGAAAAACAGTTGTGAGACCCGGGGCAGTCCCAGTTTTGAGAGACCAGTGAAAATCTGCAAAACCACTGATTTGTCCCAGTTATACACAACCTCTGTTCCAGGTTTTTCACCAGTACCATGTTTAGAGCAGCATTTTTTTTTTACTTTAAAATTTTCTTTAAAGATTTCTGGCCATGTGTGCGTAAATCACATTATTCATAGCGTTTGAACCCATTAAATAGCTCAAAAGTCTATCACCTCAATACCATTTAATTGTCATAAGTGGGGCTGCAAATAACCATTATTTTGGTTATAAATTAGTCAGACTATTATTAGTACAATTACTGTATTTTCCAGACTATAAGTCAGTATAAGTCGCACCAGCAAAAAATGCATAATGAAGAAGAAAAAAACATAAGTTGCACAGGACTATTTTGGGGGGAAATTTAATTTACAAAATCGGAGACGAAGAACAGAGATTTGATCTTGAAAGGCAAGTCATAATAATAACAATAGAATGGAGAACAACAGGCTGAATAGGTGTACGGTATGCTAACGAAACACATTGATGGTAATTCAGCTACACGAACCATAAACAACGAACTGAATAGGTGTCTGGTGTGTTAACATAACTGTGAATTAATATATAAGTCGCACCTAAGTCAAACTATGGTAAAATATGGTAATCGATAAGTCGTTTGGTTGCAAAAGATGCATGGAAAGTGTATTTTTCTCAGAAATGTTAATGCATAAAGCTTAAGTGTCACAGTGTAGGGAGGTCTTGATAGAGTGAACTTAAAGGTAATGTCTCTTAGTACAGTTTCACAGTATGTGAACGCGTCAGAGCTCAGAGCCTCTAGAATTCAGTCTAGGGTTGTAAAAGTGAGAGAGAAAGTAATTTTATATGTATTTAAGTGACCAGTTTTGCCAAAAACAAAATAGTTTTGACGTAAAAAAAATACAAAAGTTTGTTTCAGCCTTAGACATGAGACTTTTTACGCTTCCAGAGTCCTCCAAATTTCCCATTCTGCCACAGTTTCTAAACTAGAAAATGTGGTCACCCTAAGTCTAATAGGAGCGATTGCTGTTATTGTTTTCTTCCACAATTTTCGGCAGATGTTTTGGTGAATGGTCGACAAGAGCTGATGCATTCAGACATGTGCCTCAGTTTATTTAAGTCACATTTCTGTTACAACGCCAGAGAAGAAATGCTCTATTCGTGAACAATGTTTTTACCTATCATAAAACTATTACTATTGTAGGCAAAGATTCTTCAGTCTTCTTCTGTACTCTGTCGTTGAAGTATAGGATGTTTTGATCTTAGTCCAAAGATCGTCATCAGCTTAATAAAGACTTGAACACGTTCGTGGGTCTCTTAAGAGCAAACCAGAATGAGGAGTTAACCTCTAAGTCCCTGCTCTAAAGGTAGGAAAACATCTTAGCCTATTCATACTTAATATGGCTCGTCGTTACCTGTCTATTGTCTCGCCCTGGGCTAAGTTCTAAGGCTGTTGACACTTCCCTATGACCCTGCTCCGCCCAGTAGTCCAGGAGTAGGGCCATAGGAAAGTGTCAACCTACACAGACATATTATTTACTATTATTATTTATTTAAAATATTCATGTTGCATACCGAAGCCTCGGACGTGACGACATCGCGATCACTCGTATACAAGTAATTTAAAGTGTTTTTTTTCCCCACAGGTCCAAGGGCCGGCAAAAGGCTCTCAGCTCCGATCATTGGATTTCACAGTCCCACTAATAGGCTTCAGCTTAAACTTTACAGTATTGAAATGGAGCTTGGCTAAAGTTGCGATGTTGGCCCTTAAATACTCTTAGAAGTATGAAAGGAAAAATGTGTGGGCTGTGTGTTTGCGACACAAGTACTACATGAAGAACAAAATGACTAAATTTATGGCACACTCAGAGTCTCATCATCTCACCATTTTTGTTTTGGTGCTCAGCGAAGCCAGACACAATCTGCTCGTCAGGAGGGAACGACACATGCTTCTCCGCTTTACTTTTCTTCTTGCGGCTGCCAGCGTTTTCCGCAGCCTCATCGTTCGGCTCGTCGCCCTCTTTGCCGTTACAGCGGGTCATGACTGAGACGAAAGACCGAGCTGTGGCAATTCAAAAAAAAAAAAAAAAAAAGTCCCGGGTCACTTTATCTTGGGCTGAAAACACTTAGCATCGAGATCTGGAGAGCGGAGCCATGGCAACAGTTGTTAAAGTAATCCTTATTTGAAGAGGGTGAGGAGACGCGCGGCCAAACGAAACGCGGTTGGATGAAATAAAACAGTCGGCGGTCGTAAAGTGTTGGTCTCATCAGTCTGTGCCACTCGGAAAGACAACACTCTAAAGAAACAATATCTTATTCATGAGGTGTGCGTCGGGTTGCAAGTGAAACCGTGTATGTTGGAATCAAATGACACGTCGCAAATGGGTGAGGCTCCGCGCATTTACATACCTGGCTGTGTCTGTTCAATATCGACTGCATCCTGGAAGTATCAAGAAAACACAGTACGTTTAACTGTAAAGAAATCTTGTTTATGTGCAAGGCGTGGTGGACTTCTATATGGAAACGTAGGCCTTCGCTTTGTGTGTAGGCTTGATTGTCCCCGTCAGGAACACCTAAGCGCAACCAGTCAGAACAGGCCACATTCACGTGACATCACAATATTCTTAAGAGACAACAGTTTAAAATTCAGGTGGAGGACAGCTAACAGCTAACACAACTGCAAGATGTGTTCCCCGCGAGATGTGTGATTTCACAACTCGGGAAAATACATCTTGTAAGAGTCCAATCAGGACCAAGGAGTCCAAGGACCAATGATGTGCCTGCATTGGGGTTTAAGGCAGAACATGTTGGTATTTCTTGATTTCTTTATTTAAAGAAATATTTGACCAAACAGAAAATGATTTCTTTATGGGACATTTTTAATAATTATGCCAGAGGATACATTAACCGAAAATTCTTTGTCAATGAAAAAAATATTTTGAGTACTGACAGAAAATTTTGAAGGCTGTCCTTCATTTTAATGGATTGAAAATCAAGCCATTGTCATCCTTGGAGAATTTTACACACACGTTTTAAACACAATGTAGTTTCCAAATTGATATTCCATGATTCCGCTCACAAATTATATTTAGATTTACATCCATTTATTCTGTAATCTGTGTTTTCTTACATACATAATACTAGGTATATAATGAGAGATTAATGAAGGATAAAAATAGCTCACGACAGATATTTTACAACCCTGTCCTTCAAAATGAGTATGACAGAGGAAAATTATCCCTCACGAAACCAGTGAGTTATATATTGGCATGCTAACAATCAATAAAGTTGCATATGAACCAACTCATTTTCTTTACACTTTGAAGGGATACATCAATCAAAATGTAGTTGGAAATATCCTGACTTTTCAAATTGCAAGACACTAACTAACTTACTTACTTTACTTTATTTGTCTCCCTTGGGAGAAATTTGTTTCGGACAGGGGACATTAAGCTACACATTAATACACCATAATTACAGTACCACCCAGACCAGACAGTGTACAGTACATAAACAACAGAGCAAACACAGTACATTTACTTCTTTTTCATTTGAATTCCTAAGTAGCAACACACCTTGCACACACTAATCTCATCTCTGCTCATTCAACAGCTTCACCGAAACAGGGATGAAGGAATGTTTTTAGCGGTTCTGCTTGCACAGATGTACCCTGTACCTCCTCCCTGAGCTCAGCAGCTGGTACTCTGGGTACAGTACATGGGTGTGGTCAGAGAGGATGCTCCTGGTCTGTCTCTTCATGGCCTGCTCAGACAGCACCTGTGGGGCCAGTGGAGCAGGAGCGCCTAGAATCTTCCCTGCTGTTCTAACTAAACTGGATATTTGTGCTTTTGATTTGACCAGCAGATTACCAAACCAGCTGGATGTTCCGACAGACACCATACAGGTCTAAGCCTGTGCAGGAAGTGAAGGCGCTGATGTATTTTGCTGCAGACTGCTGCAAAATACATCAGCTTACTTAAACTACTTAAATGGTGTAAGTAGTTTGTAACTAACATTATCTCTATTTATTTGCTTTTGTAATGTATGTTATAGGTCAATTTTTAGTGAAAAAAGCTATTTATTATACAGTATATGTATTTACTTTAGTATTTTACTTTGCCTATATCCCATTATATAAGAGTAACCTATATTCAATTTTACATTATAATAGTAGTAGTTTAATATACAGTAAGTGGGAAGTGGCAGGGGACGCAGCTTTTCCATCAGAAATAACAAAAAACTGGCATTTTTAATACTGTCAAACAACCCATCTTCACACCATTGTATACTTTGAAAGAGCTTATCACCCCATCCTTAGAGAGTACCCACCCAGTCACAGAGAGAACAAACAAACCACCATTTATATAAGGCTACTGTATTCGGAATTCTGTTTACTTAATAAAAAACAACATTGAAAATATTTCTACTTTTTCTACTCATAAGATCAGACATCATGAGTGGTTCTTGCGTATTTCGCTCACAACAAGTAAGAAACTGCTGAGGTCAAAGTTGAAACTTGTACCTTGAGTATTTGCTAATTAACTACATGTTTTCCTCTTCTCTTTTTCTTTTTTTTTTTGACACGGCGAATAACCGGAGGCTACAGGCGTATTTATCACAAACTCTCTAAGCATGAAGGGCAAGTCAACAAAAAGATATGGGTACGGAGTGGCTCTTAAAACTTCAAGAGGACCATTAACAAAGGCTGAGACCTATGTTTACACCGCGGAGCATATCAACCGCCGCATAAATAGCAACATGAGAAATGTCACTGGGGCTCTGTCTATTTCAGGAGGCAGTGCAGAAGGGTTGCAAAACAAATGGCAAGGTATTCCACTGTGGATTCTCAATGGGAGCTGGGGCTTTTACTAATTTGTACCACAAGCACAAGTGTGTGACAAGCAGCTTAAATATTCAGTTACAATAATGTGACAGCGAGGTAGAACAAGCAATCACCAGAAAGAGTCGAGAAAATATTGCATTAAAGGTACATTTTTTAATGCGACATTCAGACAGTTTTGTATTACTCTCAAGTACTGTATGTACGAGGAACGCAATAAAGTATTTCAGCACAAATTTACGAGTACGCTATAGAAAACATCTGACTTATCGTCGTCTGCAGGCTCAGTAGTAGTCTCTAAAGCTGTCAGAAAAATATGTCCTACCTTGAAGGCAGTTTGAGATCTGAAATGATTGTATCAAGTCAAGATAAGATTTTTTTTTTTTATTGATCTCACAATGGAGAAATTTACTTGTCACAACAGCTCTTAGGACAGAATCACACAGGGGGGGTGCACAAAGTCAGGAAAAGTGTCATCAAAGAAGCAAAAACAACAGGTAATAGTAATAATAGTAACAATAAAATAAAATAGAATAAAGATAGCCAAATCTGGAGTGTTAAAGGAATAGGCCACTATTTTTCATCCTGAGATGTGTTCTTACATGAGCTTATTAGAGTTGATGCGTACCTGTCTGGACTGTGAGCGTGCCCTCTGTAACCGTAGAATGGCAAATATGTTGTCACCATTTAGCCTCTGCTCACGTATTCCCTTGGGGTTCTCAGAGGTTGAAGTTAGACGCCACCAAGCTCCTCCACGTCTTCCCTATTTAAATACAGTTATGTGAGTAGTTACACGATCCAAGTATAGTTCCGCAAAATTAAACGTGTCAATTTTCTAAGCGGATAAAAACAGGTACTATATTTTAAGGCGGAATAACACCACTTCGACCTCCGCGCAGCTATACTATTACTGTGCGGAATTTATCCGCAGTGAGATAATTAAAGTATTATATTATGACAAAGTTGAAAGCTTAGTAAAAAAAAAAAAAAAAACAGTAAGAACTTGGCATAATATACTGTAGTTTGTTGGAATTCAAATAGTATATAGACCCCACTGCTTTCTAGCTAATGTGACACAAAAGTACAACTTCACTATTTGACCTAGCAAGTACCACCAGGCCTAGACTAACTGATGCATTGTTACAGCAAAAAGCCCAAATACCACCAGAAGTACCACAGTTTGAAAAGCATTGTTCTAGCAAAGTGGTCAGGAGGTCCCCAACATGATTTCATGATTTAAAATAGAAAAATATTGATAGTATATATTTGCATTCTAAATTGAAAGCAGCATATATTTTTGAATTGAGGCCAAATATCAAAGTAAACATATATTACACATTCATTGGTCTACTAAATAGTCTTTACAGTGGAAGTCCCTTGTTTTATAGGTAGCTTTGGGGGTCCTCCCTATCTGAACAGTTTGGTAACCAGTGCTCTAGTCTAGCATCATGCATTTTCAGCATGGTTGGAAGAAAGCTAATCAAGCATGATAATAACTTAGCACATGAGTCAAGTGAAGATTCAGAGATCAGTGTTTTCAGTGCATGGTGTATTTATATTACCTGCTTGTCTTCCAAATTCCCACGATTACACAATACATTTGAACATGTCAGCAACGCAAAATGCAGCTAATCAACAAAATAAGCGCAAGCATCCTCTCATTAAAAATTTCACGACGATTTTCTGACGTTTACGTACGTGACCAATGGAATACCAAAAACCGCGTGACGCAACTTCCGGTCCGGCAGTTTTGCGGGAAGTTTGGTGTCAGCAGGAGCTAAATAAACACGCGGATCGTATTTCTTAACCATCAAAAGGTACGTGTTCATTGTTTGCGCTCACAAACCTGAAATGAATCGTGTTTTTTGTGAAAACATGGATGGCATTGTCAGTGCTAGTTCGATGAGGAAGTGGAGGACACGAAAGCAATGCTAACCATACGTGCTAACATAGCTAACAGAGATGCTCTGGCATGAAAGTGATGCCAAACAATCATTTAGCGCCCAATAATGTACCTGATCTGTCCTCCTATGTCTTTATGTCGCTAACGTCCTGATGCTAATAGAGTCGTTGTAGATGCTACGCAGTTTATTTCCAACGATTGTATACATTAGCTACTAAAAGTTTTGCCCAAATAATCAGACTTCCGCAGATACCCATCATGCTCAAAAGACGAAAATGGATCTCACAATGCTCTCCTTTGATGTCTATTCATTTTAGCACCCTGCTCGTGTTAGCAATGCGCCCCAAAACAATGAAAATAGTAGATGGATGATATATGCTGTAACTTGGGCACGTTTTAGATGCCCCCAAAGGGCAAAGCTGCTGGAGGAGGAGGGAAAGGCAGAGGTCCAGCGAAGAGGAAGCTGGCAGAGGAGTTCCCACCCGGAGAGGTGCTCACTGACATGGGGAAGAAAGCCTGGAAACTCGGGGCACCTGTGGGACAAGGAGGCTTTGGTCTCATCTATCTGGGTAAGAATGTGTTATAAGTTGAGTGCGCTGTGGTTATTGCAATTTGTAATTTGGCATAGCTTTGTTATAGTGCTTTTTTTTTTTTTTTTTTTCATTTTGTTAACCAGCTGATGAAAATTCTGCAAGACCTGTTGGTTCAGATGCCCCGTACGTCATCAAAGTGGTAAGTGCACACTGTTCATTGTCTCTTTCACTTTGAGACATCCGTCATTCTTTATAGAAGTTTTTTTCAATGTACAGGAACTCACATGAAACATATCGATTTTTATTTTGCCCAATGTCTGACTAAAACTTGACACATTTTGGATAAATACCGGTGGGATTATGAAAACAAGCTTTTAGATACAATCTGACATCCATATATGTATTGATTTCCTAGCTATAAACAATAAATGTATTTGTTTAGGAGTAGTATATTTTAAAATATTGTCCTTTTCATTTTTATGTTTTTTATGACCGTATTCATATTACAGTCATAATGATAATAATCTTTATTTATAAAGCACTGGAAAAAAACAAGTTTACAAAGTGCTGAACAGCAGCAAGCCGGAATAACAGTTATAATAGTTAAAATAAACAAGGTATCCCAGCAACACATGACAAGAATAAATAAAACAGATTAAGAGAATAGTTAAGAACTATTAAATTATAAAATAGCCAATCTATAAAAAGTGAGTCTTAAGAAGAGATTTAAAAGAAAAGATGATACTGATGGAGAAAGCCTTATCTTCTCAGGCAGGTCATTCCAAAGTCGAGGCGCCTGGACCGAAAAGGCTTGATCGCCCTTCTTCCAGAGCCTCAACTTCGGAACAGCAAGCAGGGACCTGCCTGAGGATTTAAGCTGCGGGGGGGCTCGTAGGGAGTTAAAAGTTCTGTGATGTAGCTAGGAGCTAGGCCTAAACTGGCTTTAAAAGTGATCAGTAAAATCTTAAAATCAATTCTAAAACACACTGGCAACCAGTGAAGAGAGGCTAAAACGGGGTGATGTGTATTGATAGTCACACTCTCAACACTTTTGTTGTATCTTGCTCTTAGATTTTTTGTTTAAATATAGCAGGTGGAAGTTAAGGTGTCAAATGCTTGTTTTATACAATTTTACATTTGAGTACAGTTTGCATTACAGTATAATATTTCAATGCCATATCCACCTTCAAATTTCTTTCTTTTTTTCCCCCTTCTTCTCAGGAGCCCAGTGACAATGGCCCCCTGTTTTCTGAGCTCAAGTTCTACATGAGAGGCGCAAAGCCCGAGCTGAGTACGCCACTTCACTCTTGTTTTTTAGCCAGACAGAGGAGCAGATCACTAAGCTAAAGTTAGCCTTATGATCATAACACCAAAGTCTCTCATCACCAGGGCAAACAAATAAAAGAAACCCAACTTTCTTAATTAAAAAAGACAATCTTGTAGCCGCAGCACAGAAGGGACCTGCAGAGGAGGGGAGGCTTTTGGTGGCTGCTCTGTTGCCCCCAGGCCACAGCTTTGCATTTTATATAATAACAATCCAAATGTCAATCTCCCCTGACAATTAACTGTTATATTACTAAGGAACCAAGAGCTCATATTTTATTCATGGAGGATCTCACGTTGTTGGTAAATATTTGTCCCAGCAGCAGATTAGCTCGCGGCCGCCCTGCCTGACTCCCCTCAATGGAATTATGCTCTTATTACTTTGAGCATCACACGCTCGCCCCCCAACATTAGTTAGCCTTGTGTTCATGGAAAGTTACTCAAATGTTTAACTTCTGTCCACAGTTTACTCATACAATTATCCGTCTCTTTTGCAGTTCAGAACTGGATGAGATCTCACAAGTTGAAGAGTCTGGGTGTCCCGAAATACTGGGGCTCAGGACTTCATGATAAAGGAGGGAAAAAGTAAGTTGATGTTATTTGCAAGGCTGGGAATTACCACAAAACATGGCTAATATTTTCTTTGTATAGTCAGTGTTTCCCATCAATAGACTATGGAGACTATGGTGGTCCGTCATAGTCTAATTTTCTCCTCCATAGTATAAAAATAAGATTAAGACTAAACATGTATGAGAGATTACACTTTTTTTGCTTCTTAAATCATCAGAAACATAAAAAATGATACTCTACATTATAGACCTAACACATATTTTAACAAGAAATAACCATTCAGATCACCAGGGCCTCCATAGTCTAAGAAGAATTCTGTGGGTATAGTACAGGGGACACTAACTAAATCTGCTTGAGGTCCACAAACTTTACCTTTGGAACCTTTGGCGTATGTTCGGGGTCCGGACATATGCAGTCATTGGTCTTTTCCATGTCAAACTTACAGGTTTTCTACAAAGCAGAGCTGATCAATGAATTGACTGTGTTAATTATATTGTTTATTTAATTGTTCATTCAGCCTTCTTTAATATAGTATATTGAGGATGAAAATGCTTTGGGATCCGGAATAAAGCCGCCTGTTGGGGGCCCCTGGTATAGTATAATATTTTAAGTATGGAATGGGGAATCACATTATATCGACAAATTATTGTTATTGCAATATCCATATTGTAAGAAGCCACAGTGCCGCATAATCTGAGTTTTTCCATCTGACTGAGATTTACACATTAGTGTAAGTATGTAATTCACTTCCATTTTAGCTGTTTTTTCAAAATGTATTTTATTTTGACATAAATTGGTGAAAAATGTAGCGCTGCTTACATTTTTCTGTTTATGTTTAATGGTACATACTGTTGAAGTGGTTTAGTAAATATCACAATAATACTTTTATTGCAGTATTCAACACAGTTGAATATTGCAATTTTTCTCATATCATGCAGCCCTTGCTTGGAAATGGGGCTGCAAAATGTATGTATCCCCATTAACACTGGTCACCATGCTGTTTTTATCGTATTATTAAGTTATTACTGTGGTGAAGAGCAACGTCAAATCACTTCTCCAGTGTCCTCATGAAGCTAGATAACATCTTTCTGTGCTCGCAGATACAGATTCATGGTGATAGACAGATTTGGCACAGACCTGCAGAAGAAGTTTGACGAATGTGGAAAGCGCTTCCCCAGAAAACTAGTCTTGCAGCTTGGCCTTCGAATGGTAGGTTCTTAAGTTCATAATGGGTTGCGTTCATGTGGCATCACCATATTCTAAAGATTAGATAAGATAGTTCTTTATTGATGTCACGATGGAGAAATTCATTTGTTACAACAACTCTTAAGATGGGATCACACAGGGGGGTGCAAAAAAGTCAGGGGAAAACGTGACATGAGTCTTTCTTTGTAGTTTATGGCTGGTTTCCCTGTAATTCCAGGGCCAAACCACATAAAACAAAAACTGTCACAAAGGTTAGTGTCTTCTCTGTCAGCTCATATGAAGGTCATACAAGGTCTAATTATTTTCTAACAAAGGTGTCCAAAAGTGGTGATTCAAAAACATGTGCGTGATGTTGGCCAATTGAAAGGACTTTGGGCCATAATAATAATATGGTAGTTCTCAGTCGTACAGGAGTTGTCCATCGTAGGCCAAAGATTCTTCAGTCTTCATCTCTACAGAGTACAGATGAAGACTGAAGAATCATTGCCTATGGTGAATACTATAATATGGCTGGTGAACGCAACCTATTAACTTCTTTCCCCCTTTTCCTCGCTGTTGTACGTTTTCATATTTGCAGCGTGGGCCCTTGAGTCATTGCAATTCTAATTTTAACAATGTTTCTCTTCATAATCAGCTTGACACTTTGGAGTATATCCACGAGCATGAGTACGTGCACGCCGACATTAAGGCATCAAACCTCATGTTGAGCTACAGCGATCCCAACCAGGTCAGTGCTTCACATATTAATCCTACAAAAACTGCAATCCCTAAAACCGCGTATTATCCCTGTGTATTTTTGTAGCGGGTAACTCATACGAGGAGGAGGAGGGAGGGGACTGTGTTTTTGATCATAACACACTAGTGCTCCTTCATTAAATTCAATTAAGGCCTTGAGAGGAGGGAGGGCACGTGTGAGTGCGCTCCAAACAGGGGGAGATTAGATGGCAGCAGCAAAGAGCTTTTAGTGGAAAACAAGGTGGGGGCAGGGGCAAATATTTAATTTGAAGATTAATAATGTATCATTGGCGGTGTTATTAAAGAGCTATTTATAAATGACAATTTAAAAACTGGCCTCATGGGACTTAAATTTGGTAAGGCTTTTCATGCCTGTGCTTTCCTGGATTCACCCTAGATATTAAGAATCCAATTTTAGTTTAATCTTCCTACTACTTAATTTCAATAAAGGGAGATGAAAAAGGAAATGGATTATTTTACTCACCAACTTATAATGTTTAAAATGTGATATTTTCATTATTTGCCTTTTTTCTACTTTACACATTTCTTTGTTCAGTGCCTGTGTGCTTTCTATTTCTTATTGATGAAAACTTTTCTGCTTTACTTTATTCCAGGAACATGTCCAGTAGCCCCTGAGACCTTTTCTAAGGTGTTAAACACTTAGTTTTCTGATTCTTAAAAATAGTTGTTTCTGTTCTTGTGACTCAGTATTAGTTTAAAATCATATTTTGCATATAACATGGTCAGTATCCTGTAATTAAACAGTCTTTTGGATTGTTTATTTTAACTGGTAGCCATTGAACAACTTAATGCTCTTGAAGTAGCCCTCGGTTGGAAAAAAAATATTACATGCAGTTCTTTTCTCAACCCAAAACATACACAATAGGCTCATCTTCCAGCCAGGTTCTCTCCACCATGAACTTGGCTCAAGATCTACAGTGTCATTGCTTCTGACTGGTCGCCCCAGCCCAGTGGGTCAAATGTACAGTAGTGGTTCTCAACTGGAAGGTCACAGAACTAACTCCAGTAGGTTTGCCTATTCCAAATCCAACTATTAATTGTTTTATTTCTTTTATATATTATAAATATTTATGATCAATGTCTAAATCATCTGAACTCTGCAAAGAATGCTGTATTATTTATTTATACTGTAGTAGCTAAACCACAAGTTATTTTAAGTTAAAGGTGCAATGTGGAACTTTTTGGGGAAAAAAACTTGTGTATTGGACATTTTAGTGACCCTGGCTGTATGGGTGGTTAGGATTGGCACCTTTACTGTCCATCACAGCGGCTTGTATGATGCTCCAGGAATCATTATTTTAGGGTTTCTGGTAGGTTTTCACTGCAAAGCCATGGAGATGGTTCCATCAGCAGAGAAAACCTACCAGAAACCCTAAAAGAATTGAACTTGGAGAGTGATGAAGATCGCTGTGATGAAAGCAAAGGCACCATGCTTAACACTCATACAGCCACTGTGTCACAAAAAGGTCAGGTACAATATAATATAGCCAGGAAGGAAGGAAGTGTTGGTGCTCCCAATCTGTGAGGCTGTCTATCAGTCTGTCCCAGGGCAGCTGTGGCTACAGTAGTAGCTTACCACCACCAAGTATGGTGTGAATGAATAATGCCATGTCAAGTGTCTTTGAGAGTCCAAAAAAGCGCTATGTAAAACTAATGCATTATTATTAAATATCAAGGTTGTTTGTTTTTTCACATACAACATCCCATAATGCACCTGTTAAAAATGATATTTTATTTGCATTTTGTCGTGAAGGTGTGTCCTCAAAGCTACAAAAACACTGATATTAAAGCACACCTAAGACATTAACACTTGAGAATGCTTCCTAGCCTCGGTGCCTAATGTTATCATCCTTATATTGTAGGTTTACTTGGTGGACTATGGGCTGGCATACAGGTACTGCCCAGAGGGCGTCCAAAAAGAGTACAAGGAGGATCCCAAGAGGTGCCACGATGGCACCATCGAGTTCACGAGCATCGACGCACACAAAGGAGCAAGTGAGTACACGCCTGCGGGTCCATGTGAGAGTATATTTATATCATGGACTGACAGGAGTCTAAAGGACACGTGTCATGTGGAAAATTAAAACATTAATGTACTGTAAGTGTTTAATAAGTAATCTACTGTCAATAACACGTCACAAAACATAAGAGGAGCTTTCACAAATAAAATATTGAGGATTGTTGGTGTCAGCCGTAGTGATGAGAATGAGGTCTAATCATATGTTTTGACCACAGCAACATCCAAAGTAATTAACACTTCTTCAGTTGACGTTACTGCTGTAGGATTCAGGAGATGTGTCCAAAATAAATAATAGAAAATGTTTTTTGGTTTGTTTGTTTTAAGGACATTGAATTTGTGTTGTGTATATACAGCTCTGGAAAAAATTAAGAGACCACTTCAAGAAATATAATAAAGGCGGCAATAAAGTATTTTTAAAAAGTGCTCAAGCCAAAATGTAGCATTATTGTATATAAAAGATAGAATATATATCCAGGCTTCGAAGACATTTAAAGTTATTGTCTGGGAAAAGCTGACAATACTAATTTATTGAATAAAGACCATCTGCTTCCACACAGCACTTTTTGGAGCTGTTGAAAGAAAATATCATGTTTTTATTGAATAGAAATGTCATTAAAATGTCACAGCATTTAGGGATTCATGATTTGTTCGGATGAGTGTTGTTCTCGATGAATGATGAGTCTTAACAACAACATGGCCGCCTCCTTGTGTGTGTGTGTGTGTGTGTGTGACTGTGCGTAGCTCCGAGCAGGCGAGGCGACCTGGAGATCCTGTGTTACTGTATGGTGCAGTGGCTCTGTGGTCAGCTGCCCTGGGAGGACAAGCTGCAGGACTCCAACTACGTGCGGGACTCCAAAATCAGGTGCAGCAATATGTGGAATCATGTGGAATTGTTGTATGTTAAATGCTGTACCTGTCAAAAGTTTGGGTGTTGGCTTTTCTTTCTTTCATTTTATATTGTATGACTCTCATTGAAGGCGTTAACTTATGAATGAACACATGGACAAGCCTTTTTTTTGTTTCAATTCCCTTCATGAATAAATGCTTCCAGTGAGAATCTACAATGTAAATGGAAATAGCAATACTTGTACTCGTTTAGATTTTTGATCCTGTATGTCTTATATTTTGTCTTCCTCTTGCAGATGTCGAGACAATGTTTCTGAATTTATGACCAAGTGCTTTTCCTCTCAAGACAAACCAGGTAAGACACACATCAATTATACACCTTTACACAAACGGCTGCACTGTAATACTGTTTAAATTACATTCTTGCAATTTAATTATATCAATATCATAATGGGTTTTAGGAGTCCCAATGTTGTTTTTAGACCAATTGTTCTCAAAGTGTACAGCTCCAGGATCACAACAACTCATGACTCAAATAAAAATATTTAATTCAAGCTATAATACGTAGCTTGGCCCTACTATAGTATATAATTGTTTTGTGAACATAATTCTGATCATAAAGTAGAGGAAAACTTTTATGGCAGTTTTTTTTCTCTACCATTATATTTACAGAGCTGAAAAGCTATAACAGAATAATGTTATATTATTCATAGCATTTATGAATGAAACGTATTTATTACAAATTATTTGAAAAGCCCCTCTGTCCTTGTACCACCCCTGGAGTAGTAAGTGCCACCCCAGTGAAAAAAGTCTGGACACGCCACTGGTCATGTGTTTCCCAGACCACATGGGCATGTTTAACCTAGTGCAAGGGTAAGCAAAATCCAGCCCTTTAGCACAGAACCCCTGGCCCCCAAGATGGCTTTGATAACTATTATTACACACATTAGCTATCTTTGCCTACCATAAGGCTATCTTATCGGAGAAGTGTTGAAATTGTGTTTTTATCCAATGTACAGTATATGTTAGCTTTTCCATTTTGGATATTTCAGAGACTATACAAGTAAGCCAAGACTATAGTAAGCCATCTTTTAGTTTTTTTACTTGCTGCCAGAAGGGCCTGCAACAGTTGTTTATCACTTCTCCTTTCCAAATAGTGAACATTGCCTAGATAGAGATAGAGAGAACTAAATGGTATAACAATTCCATATACAGAATTCAGACTTCTATGAATTTCTTTCCAATATGTTATAATAATTTGTGCATTAAAATGATATCAAAAGCATTCATTTTGACCTGCTGCTGCCTAGATAAACCCTGTTTAGACACTGGGACACTGCCAACCCATGAGTTGAGACCGATGAAGACATGTTTTAAATTGTACTGCAAAAGTTCCTTGCTTTAGTCTGCTGTAAACACCATAATGTAGGAAACACACTCGCAGTCCCTTTTTTTTCCATTTCCACGAGCAGTGAGGCTGTAAGTGGTGCGCGCCCGCCTTCCCTCTCGTCTCGCCGCCGCGGTATTTGCCTTTTTACCGTTGGCAACTTTGACCCACGGCGTTGTCAGTTCAGGCAGGAGTAAGACGAGCGAACAACTACACGTCGCACCTCCTTCTCTTCTGCCCCGCTGAGCTCCACCAAACTGTTGTTTACAACTCCATCTGCGCGCGTGTGTCTGCGGCGAAGCGAAGTCACACCAAACAGAACGAAACCACGGCGACCGAAGAGGAACATTATGGTGGCGACGGACGTGTCAGTGGAAGGGATGAGGAAGAAGGAGGGAAAGAGGGATGGAGAGAGGGAGAGATGCACAAGTCCAGTCACGGTGATGGCGTTCTGAAATCGCTACTACAGTGATTTATACAGAAGTGTCAATATACTACAATGAACACAACACAAGAAGCCATTTGTTTTAAAGTTCTTTGATTGTTGTCAGGTTGAAGAAAGAAAATAAAAGAAAGTTGAGGAATATGGCATTGTTGCAGGTTTTAAATCAGGGGTGGGCAAACTTTTTGATGTGAGGGCCACACTGGGTTCTAGAACTTGGCTGGAGGGCCGGACCAGTGGCGGTGTATGGTAATGACTGTTTCAAATTAGTAGATTTTCATCTAAACATATTTTTAAAAGTAGTAAAAAATATCAGCAGTTATGAATGACCATTCTTTATGTGAGTGAAAACCTTGTGTTCACCCGATTTTCAACTGGATTTAACTCTTAAAAGGAAGTTGAAAGTTACTATTCTATACTACATAAACAGGCATCCCTCTAGGGCAGGGGTGGACAATTATTTGTCCACGAGTATAGAAATAGTAAGGTGAAAATATATTTATGTGGGCGGTCTGGGGTTCCTCCCCCAGGAAATTTTGAATTAGAAATTTGTGTAATTTAGTGCAATCTGGTGTATTTTAGATGACCATATTCTATTTTCATTAGTCTTATTACACAATGACACAAATATACAAAATTAGAACACTGGCTAAATTATTATTATTTTACTCTTAAACAGCACTCACAGTTTTAAAGCTGATATTAATTTAAATGTATTATTTATTTATCCATTGATTGATTTATTTACTGTCAAACCCTGATTGGACTTTACATGTGTTTATATCTGTAAAGCCTCTGAGGTGCAATACAAAAATAAATGGATTGTGTTTCCCAGTGGGGTCTGACATTTCCCCAACGGTCTCCCATCCAAGCACTGACCCTGCCCTGCTTAGCTTCAGAAATCTCACTGGATCAGGCAGAGCAAAGGCGGTATGGCCATAAGACGGTGTCAGTGCCCCCTGCTGGACAGGTGTGGAATTCCTTCCTTTTGTTTTTTAAATGTTGACTTCCCCCTAGTGGCTGGATTGAGCATTTTAATTATTTCTTCAAAATGTCATAACTCCTGACGGGAATGGGCTAGAGACTTACTTTCTTTTTTGACATGTTCAGAAATTTAGGTGCGGGACGGTTTTCCCACCCCTGTTTTAAACTCGAGATTTAGTTTACAATGCACATTTTAACAGCTCCAAGTACAAGTTATTCAGAACAACACTCAAAACATGTCTCAACTAAAGCTTGAACCTGACTGTCTAAGTGGTTAGCACTCTTGCCTTACTGCAACAAGGTCCTTTGTTCAATTTCCCGGACCACATGGGCCTGTTTGCATGTTTAACCTAGTGCAGTGTTTCTCAATTATTTTGTCTGTACCTAAACAATTTCAGCGGTTGCAATCTCAATTCTACTTTGAAGGATCATTCAGCCTTAGCATTTAGTGACATTTTGAGCTTTTTCCTCTGGACCTGGCTCTGACCCGGTGAACAACAGGATGCGACACTGCGCTCATCATACATCCTTGCGGTACGTCATGTTGTGTGGGGTGTGTGTGTCGCAGATGAGCTCCAGCGGTTCATGGAGGAGGTGAAGAAGTTGGGTTTCCAGGACAAGCCGGCGTACGACACGCTGCGCTCCATCCTCCAGACGGGACTCAAAAACATCCAGGCCAAAGACGACGGCAAACTGGTGTTCGGCGCCATCAACGGGACCACGTCAGGACAGGTGGGTAGTGGGTACACTGGGAAGTACTAAACTAATACTTTTACTGCATAATATGAGAAAAAACACGATAACCCGTCTTGAATATCACAGTAATGTGAAACGTCCTGGATGTTGTCCTTGAAAATATTGCTTTTCTGTTATAACAGGGTTTCCGCAGGGCATTAAATGAATTCAAACTGGGATTAAGTCAAATGTTCTTGGAAAGTAATGACATTGTTCAACTACTTTTGTCAAAAAACGTTACAAAAAATACAAAAATGATTATGAATGAAAATGACTATTTCTGTTGAAAAGTTCTCCGTTCTATCAAATTTTCTATTGAATATGGAAATTAATATTGAGTATGCACCGGTTTGTAGCATTAAAAATGTAGTACTTGGGCATTAAAATGGCATTAAATTGGACTTGCTGCTACCTGTAGAAACCTTGTATAAGTAAATGAGGGCAGCGGAAATACATAATCACCATGTCAAAATAAATATGAGATGAGGCTAAATTAAAGCAAAGAAAATTATGGCTCAAAGAGATTTTGTCACAACATAGTTTTGTTTCACATTTGAAAAACCTTCATTGATGATGAATTGGTACAAAAAGTGTTATTTAAGCAGTCTTGCATTGATTAATGGCTTATATTTTGAAAAGATAATGATCATACCGCATTCAACACTGCAAAAGCTTTCCATATGTTGGTATACATGTTTACTCAGGCCATCTTCCAGCATCAAAAGCATGGGTGGTTGGTGAATTGGTAATGTTAATGTAATGTATACACCTAAAGTCCATAGCTGCACAGATTTACTTAACTTATAACTCCTATTGGATTTGGAAGATCAATATGATTTTTTTTTTTATGATTAAAAGAATAGGATCAGGTTTTGGTTCTGGTTTTGGTAGTCACTGAAATCTGTGCCATCTCTATCACAACATTTATTGCCTTTCTTGTCTACTGCCTTACTGTATTTTGATAAAATGTCCATCATGTTGAGTTCTTTTGTGAAAGAATGCAGCTAACAAGTCCCAACAAAAGGAACAAACTTTTTAGCATCTTGGGTTTATCCATTTTGGAAGTCTTCCCCATAAAATGTTTCCAAGCTTTTTATTGCGCTTCCAGCATGATCACTCTTAATTCCTGCTTTATCTCTCCGTTTCTCCCTCTCGTCTGCTTTAGTCCCTCACTCCGTCTCTCTTCCCCTCTCCCTCTCCTCCGTGCATATGGAAGATACCACTGGGGACATGGTCGTTGCCAGCCGAAGGGTTACCGGGCCTCTGCGCTGGTTATTGTATGCAATTATCCCGCCAATCTGTTCACCTCAGCGGGCGCCGCATAGTGATCACGAGGTAGCAATTGTCAAAATGGAGACCAAAATGGAAAGGGGGCAGGAGGGGCGCAGGGGGTGAGAGCAGAGTTTATTTTCGAGGCCTGAGAAGGAGGAAGGGGCGGGCGCTGGAGGGTGACTGCCTTTGTTAAAGTGCATGTCCCTCTCAGTGACAACCTTTTCCATGGTTGGTTATAATTACTGTGTTTTAATATGAACAGAATGCTCAATAATGTCAGTTTTATTCATGGCCAGAAGAAATGGCTGGTCCAGTTGTTTAAAACATGGTCCCCATAGTTACCCCTGGTTGGGAAACGGGAGACACAACCTTCACAACATGTCTTCTTTATACCACTACCAAATAGGGATGGGTACTGTCCATGCCACTACTCTTATCCTACTCCTTATCGATCCGGTACTTTAACCGCTTAAGACCTAGAGTCCCCGAAAATGGGGACTTTTTTTCAGATAGTTACTGACCTACGTGTTTTACGCAGAAAAATATTCCAAAATTGCAAATTAGTGACAGCTGATATGGGATTATCCATTTCTGTTGTTATTTCCAACACCACAGGAAGGAAAAAGGCCTTTTTGCGGGAAAATGTGTGTGTTTTTTTCAGGCGGAAATTCATTCAAACCTATGGCAACCTCATTTTATTGTCAAACAACATCATTTATTTTTATTTCACTTCCACCGTCATCTCTAAACTCTACCAAATGTGTGGACACCAAGATTAGCAGTACTCTTATCAGCACTGTAAATGCAACAAATATGTTTTTATTGCTCTATATTTGGACTTGATTTATTTCCAAATTAAGTTTAGCACATACAAACATAAGACTTGTAAAATACAATATAAAAAAATATAAAATAAAAATAAAGAAGTAAATATTAGGCCTATTAAAATAGTTTCCTTTTAATTACTGTGTGTTATTCACAGGCTGTAGGTTACATTTGGCTCTAGGGGCGGGGCCTGAATGAAGCTTTCGGTAGGTAAAATGAAATAGAGCCACACTCTGCGTTGTCACATCTTATGACCAGAGGGTTAGGCCGTCACTGGCTCATGCTGGTGTGCACGCGGGAGCACTGCGCATTTAAGGCCGTGCACGCCATTGAGGTCCATTTCGCAGAGAAATATACTCGTCCTGAAACTGTTTTAGTTTGGTACTGTTCAGTAATGAATGAAAACGAGAGTGCACTGTGGAGTCTGTCTTTACAACACAAGGCGAGAATGTACAAAGCGCACCGGTCACAGCCTTCAGTTAGAGCCACACAGCTGCAGAGCGGAGAAGGGGTGGGCCACGGGGGAAGAACAGATACAGGAATGTATTGACAAGAGGAGAGGGAGTCTTTTTAAAGCGCTGATTTGAACGTGTGACACTCCTCAGCACCGATAAGAGAACCGTTAAGACTGGAGCTTATCGGTCCAGGTGGACCGGCACATGTGGCACCAGGGCCATTATGAAACCAGGTTTTGGTACCCAGCCCTACTCCCAAACCTGTATAAAATCTGAACTAGGAGTGTACTAAATATAGCCTGGGGGCCAAATGCGGCCCACAGACTAATTTTGGTAACCCCTCAGGCTTCTTGTTGAGTTGGCACACATCACCAGAAATGGTACTTTTATAGCAAGTTTAATACTTCTATTCAATTATAACCTCAATATCTTACATTTCAGTGAGACAGAGCTGCATTAAGCTTCCAAGCCTATATGAAAGTGTGGTTCAATGGTTAAAATCTCTGGTAAAGGCACCTATTAGAATATTTCACTGCGTTGACCACTGTCTCTGGCCCTCAGTGTCATATACACTGGAATATGTGGCCCCTGATTTAAAAGGTTTGGACACCCCTGACCTAAACCATAATAACATTGGGAATCACCATGTTACAATGCTGTTTAATCAGCAAAACATACAGTATCTGGAGTTGTCACTTTTGAGCCATTTGCGTGCGAGTTACGAACACAATATTTGAAACTTCC
>OMNZ01061485.1:0-26552 GCA_900303255.1 Lesueurigobius sanzi | reverse complement strand
AATCGAATCCAGTATGTCAGTGCACTTTAGATTAAAAGTGTTTGTGAGTTCATCAGCGCTTGTGCTTGGATCGCTCAGAGTAAAAGGCAAAGACGCATTAAACGCCTCCGAGAATTGTGCCGCTGTAGTAGATTATGTATTATGTAAGCCCTCCATAGTGTAGTGCATTAAAAAGCGTGGGTGTTGGGCGGCCCGTTGAAGAGGGCAGTAGCTCCTCATCAACAAACCCCCACCCAGCTGCCCTAACTAGCTGATTTTGTAGATGTTCCTTTACTGTGTGATGCATTAAAGGATGAGGTTTCATGAGCCCACTGAGAGCTCCCTCTCACCAGGCTCATAGCACACTCAGCCTCCTGTTATATTTATTTATTATTATTTTTTTATTTAATTTTGAGCAATAGGATGACAACTGTTCCGGGCAAGGTTGCGGAAAATGCACCATTACAATTCCAAAGCAGAGGAAGGTGTAGAAGAAGAAGAAGAAATGAACTGTGGGTAATACACTTCAGCAAAGTCCGCACTGATGCGGGCTTCGCTGAAGTGTGGACGAAGGGCGCAAAGGGGGCGGGGCCAAAGGCCCCTCTCGAGAATTGGGACACGGGAACGCGCATTTGAGGGGCGCAGAAGTGCGAGTATTGGGACCGGGCCTCAGAGAGGGTTGCCTTTATTAATGTATGCCACTGACCTTGTTTGATTGCCTGACATGCCAGATGTAGAGCCACCAGAGAAGACGAGCAGGCGGTGTCTATGGACAGCGAGGGTCCGGTGAAATTGAAGATGTAGGAGACTCTGTTGGCTGCGATGCTCATGGCCAGCCCTGTGCCAGTCCAGTGGTTGATCACACTGGGGTGCACATGGGCTGCGTTAGTCTCGTAATCTCGGTTCATTAGACCTGTAGGAAAACAATGGCAATGTTAGGGGATTCAACATGAACAAAGGACAAGAAAAACTACACACAGGGCAGTTGACAGACTTGGTGGGGCCCGGGGCAAGAAGGTTTCTCATGGGCCCCCCACAACCCAACCCTTACGGCGGCACCTGTTTGCTACAGCATTTTTAAAATAAATCATTTTATAGGCTGTATTTTGGGGCCCTTTCCCACAATTTGACACCACTGTTCTCTCATCATTCTCTTCCTTTGGTCCTGGTTAAAGAACACTCCTTCATTTGTGTTTAGTGGGGAGTGTGCATTCAAGGAAAACTTTAAGATGAACAAAAATAAACCAGTTAGAGTTATATGATTTTACGCATTAAGACACACATCAAAGCAAGTAATAATATTAAAAAAAAAAAGAATCATGCAGAACAAGGGAAAATACAATGTGGGCTCCATGCTGGGCCCCCCTGGTCCTGAGGCCCGGGGACAACATACCCCTTTGACCCCCCCTGTCGACGGGCCACATCCCACCCACCTCTCCACAAGAAATCAAAATATAGAAAACAAGGTTGTTTTACAACAGCAGGCATAAAAAAAAAGGATTGTCAATAGTACATGTCAGTTCAAGGTTATTTTGTTAATTGCGTGCAGTAGCCTATCTTTTCACTGTGCAGTAAAATAATAGCTATGAGTCCATTGTCTGTAGGGCTGGGTATTGCCAACAACTTCACGATACGATACAGGGTCCACGATACAATACGTATCGCGATACAAGTGTATCCAGGTACAGCGTAATACAATACATATTCCATAAAAACAGATGAAAAAGGCTCTTATGAGTGCACTAAATATATAGTATATGTTTTTATCATGCTGAATGTGCTCAGCAAGTTAAAGCTACTATTGCAGTAGTTGTGTGTTCGTTTTGATACGTTCTGAATTAGCCAAAGGGTCAAACAAGCATATTAAATAAATATTATTCTATTATTTGCGTATCATGATACAGGTGTCTTGATACGATACACGTATTGTCAAGTACTCCACAACAATATATTGCCGATATGATATATTGAGCACAGCCCTAATTGTCTGGTGGTCAGATTCATTTAAAGTCAATACTCATACGCAGCATTCCCACACTGGGGTGTTGTTTTTATTCTCCCTGTGTTTGGGTTGGTTTTCTGGTGCCTTTGCTTACCAAAACATGTATAATGGTTAATCCTCCTGCAAGATACTCCTGATAAAAAGCAAGTGCCCCGCCACTGACACTGTCTCTTAACAGTTAAGAGACAATGGTTTTAAATGGGTCAAATTGCAACTTGAATTAAATATCCCAAATTGAAGATAAAATAAAATTGCAAATAGTGGTATTAGTTCAAGACTTTACAGGAAACAACATGTAATTGCACAGTATATGAAAGGATAACGTGCTTAAAGACTCAAATCCTCTCTGACTGGGTGCTAATTCCTGGGTACAATGTAGAAACGAAAGAAAGGACAGCACTGCTAGTCAGGATAAACTTTCATTGCCTGTCAGTCTGTCACAGGCAATAAAAGTTTATCCTGACTAGGATTGCTGTCCTTTATTTGGTTTCTACAGAATATGAAAGGGCCATTGTTGTAGGAACATAAAATAATGTAGTACAGTACCAAAGAAGACCCCTGTCCTGGTGCCACTGGCCTTCTCCAGAGGAAGTCCAGCGTTCTCTAAGGCTCGGTACACGCACTGCAATAACTGCTTCTGCTGAGGGTCCATCTGCTCCACCTCACTGTCACTGATCCCAAACAACTTGTGGTCAAACTCATTGAACCTGGGCAGCACAAAATGAATAAACAGTCAGTTATGGGATTTTTTTTTTCCTATTTAGAACCATAATGTAAAATATCATTTAACTGATTGTACCCATCAATGAGTGCAGCTTTGGCAGTACGTGTTTTGCCTGGTTTGTTTTCATCAGCATCGTACCAGCCGCTCAGGTCAAACCTCTCTCTGGGAATAGGCACAGCACAGTTCCTTCCCTCCACCAGGACTTTCCAAAAATTGTCCAGGCCTTCTCCTAAGATAAGCAAAAAGACAATTTTAAAACATGGTAATTGTTGTTCATGATAATTGAAAAAGCATATGATATTTAGATGTATTATAGAAGTTAATGAAGAGGACTAACTTCACTTTGAGACCTTGTTTTAAACTCAGTTTGTAGTTTTTAAAGTGACAAAATAACGATGCACAAGTACTAACACAAATATATTTCTCAACAAATTATGTCATTCATTTTTATTTCAAATTATGCAAGAAAAACAGCATGTGGACATACTGGAAATTTAATATAATTGCATAATTGTACAGTATAAGCTTTCATTAACTTTTTTCCAGTCTTGCTTTGTTAAATTCTTTTAAAAAAATCAGGCATGAACATTTTTATAGTAAGACTTAAACAAAAATGATATCTACTCAATTTCACAATTAAATAGAAACATTTTCAAAAGCGGTTGTAGCCAACCTTCACTTACCTCCAGGAAAATTGCATCCAATGCCCACCACAGCAATATCTTTATCTTCATCCATATCCACAAATCTGTACAGTTGTATCACTTGTGGACCAGCATAACCTCCTAGACCCACTCACTCCTGTTCAGTTCCTCTGTCCATACCTTCATAACAGCAGTGGCTTTACCTCTCTGATCTTATCTCTGGGACCTCCTGCACATTTATATAGCCACCTTCTTTTGAGTATTAAATATTAATGAGTGAGTGTGTACGTGGCCATGGAGATGTACGACCCCAATGCACACATTTATGGACACTTACTGTAGCCAATCATGAGTCCGGCTTTATTGTGTAAAGTCATAGTGCCAAAGGTGGAGTGGCTCTTTTTATCTCGTTTTTATTGTTACTGCATGCTTGTGTTTTTATATCGTTTTATCGCATGGTTTTATTGCAATTATGATTTTTATGACAAACCTACCCATGTAACCTAAATACTATGAAGGGTGGAAGTAAAAAAAATATTTGATAAAAGGCCATGTGAATTTGAGATGTAAAATGACTCATATTGATAAAAAAACAAACATTTTGATAAAAGTTTTTCATCAATTCACCGATAGTTTCATCAAATCAATGTCGTTTTCATCAGTTCAAGTCATCTTTATCAAATCACAGCTGCATTTATTGCATGAGCATCATACATAGATGGGTGGAAGTAACAAAAATGAATTGTGAATTTGATGAAACTACTACTACATCCGATATAAAAACTGATTGTAATTTTGCAATTTTTGTTACTTCCGGTAAAACCTCCCTGAGGTTTCTTCGTTTTGTGGGTTTTTGAAGTTTTTCCATGCCGAGAAGAAGGGTCTAAGGACAGGGGCTGCCCCAGCACAATTAATATTCACTAATTGTCCTTCTATTTCCTGTGAAGCCCCGCGAGGCGACTTTGTTGTGATTCTGGGCTGTACAAATAAATTGAATTGCATTGAATTGAAAGCTCCTGGCGTGTGGTAGTTCTCAGTTCCACGCATGCACACGGATAGTTGTCCAAAGATCATAAGCACTGGTCATACAAGTATATGCACCAGGGGGAGCGCTGCTGAACTACACACCAGGGGCTTTTGTAAATAAATTGGGTTCATTGGTTTTATCTTGCATTTTAGTCTTGGTTTCCTTTGATTACACGTTTTAAGCCTTTCACTGCAATTTTATTTTACAATAGTTTTTTACTCCTTTTTACCGGTCATGCCATATACTTTTAAGAATAACCCCACCCTGTGACATAAACTGTAAACTAATACAATATGATATTGACATAATTAATTTACACAACGACCAGCACAAACATTATAGCTGATGATATGTAGGGTAGGGTTAGTATTATTATTATTACATAGGAAACAATGTAATCACTGCTCCTCCCAGTAATGACACATGGGCGCTATGTAGGCTACTTCTCCATTAGTCAAGTTAATATTAGGTCAGAGATGGTAAAAACATCAAAGGAGTGACTGAGTGAAGACCTATTGTGGTACTTGGGTAATATACTGAGAGATACTGGGAGACATGCAATGCAAGAGCAATCATGAAACGTCTAGCTTTGAACCAATAGACCAGAGGTGTACAAATGTTTTTGTACGCATATTGGGGGCCACATATTGAAGTGTATAGAGTGTGGAGGGCCTCAGATTGTGGTTAATGCAGTCAACATTCAATTGGAGGTTTTAACTGTACAAACACACTTTTGTTCAGGCTTGGAACATTAATTACACCAAAATATCAGTTATTAAAGTTACAACATTGTAAAATTATTAAAATTATCACAAAAAGTACCACCACTGGCGATGTGTGACAATTCAGCAAGAAGCTTGAGGGCCAACTAAAATTGGTCTGAGGGCTCCACTGTGAGACTAAGAAGAAGTTGTTCTGGGCTGTGGTAAATGTGTTGGTACCAGCAAGATTGAAGTATGATACTCATGCTCTTTCGTAGTTTTCTTCATAAATTAAAACAAACCAGTTAATGTTGATGAATGCATACTTTTCAATAACTAGAGATTATACACCTTTTCAACCACCAGATACTAAATTATTGTTATAAAAATGTAATAACTAAAGTAATTAAACAAGTGCATCTTTAAAATAAACTTACAAGACTCTACCTACAGACAGTCATCAGAGCTGTAGTCTGTTTATTCCTCAGCTTTTGGCCCTGAACGCATGGTCCCCCTGCTCTTGAGTCTGGAGCTATAGAGACTGTATGTAAGGAGGTTTCTGCCCGAGGGCCTCAGACTGTGCACTGACATGGGTTCATGTAATTGGGGCCAGATTAAGTAAAGTCTCAGAATTTTCTTTCAGGATTTGGAGTTTTGTCTATTTCAAGTTTAAAAAAGTTTATTTTATTTTAGAATTGGTCTCCGAGTTTAATCCCTTAGGTACTCTAACTTCAGCTCAGCCAAAAGCTGCACACACATTTCGGCACAGTATACGGTACAACCTCCAAGACTCAAGACAAAATGTTTTCATCAAAACCAATGCTTAATATAAAGTTGTATAACTGTTTTCCTGGGACTCTGAATAATTCCTTTTTTGCATAGATATGCAATCCTTCAAATATAGTATTCGTATCATGTGGGACTACTTTATACAGTATATTCCACATTTCTTGTTTTAAAATGGTTCCTCCAACAAAGCACAAACAAATGTATTGGCACTGACGGGAAACAGAACAGTTCATCTCATTAACCGTAAAATTAGAAATGAAGAGTTCATTTGCAAAAGCAGATTTCTTCGTTTTAAATTTTTTGCTAAATTGTTTTGATCTAGTAAGATCAGGTCACACCAGTCAAAGTAAAGTGACTTAATATTGTTGATGTTCTAAAATAGATCTGGGTATTAAAAACACTGCTACACAAAGAAAAAGTGTCGAGAACACTTCTCTGTTTTTGCAAACGAACTATTCAAATAAAAAATAGAAATAGATCATAAACTTAAGTACATAATTAGCATCAAACATTAGTAAAGCATTTTTTGAGGCGTACTATTTTTGTCATCACCTGAAAGCACCATTATACAGTATAAGTCGGTTCATCTTTTTCCATGTATCCTTTGTCCAAATACTTTCATTATAACTATAATCTTATCTTCATTTATTGGCTTTATCAACAGACGGTTGCATGAAGTCTTCAAGCTGAAATAAATTTCTCAGAGCTTTATTGATCCATATGAAAGCAGTTGTTTTTGGTGTCAAGTAAGATACAAACATTTGCAATAGTATACATTTCATTTCCTTAAAATTAGAAATACAGTTTAAGACACGCAGTAGAAGTGTGAGTCGTGTGATTTTGTCAGCCTGAACTCCACAGGCTGTTGGCTGTAACTGTGTAATGTAGGACAAGGAAACATGACAAAAAATATATGGTTCATAAACACTGACAGAAACAGTTTTCAAAATAAACCCCGACTTGAAACTGCTTTTTCCGGTTTATTTGTCTAAACTCAACAGCAAATATGTGCCGTTATTAACACAAACTACTGTAATTAATTGCTGAGTGAGGATTTGGTCTGGTGTGTCATCAGACTAGACTTCAATCTTGGATAATAACACTAAATTTCACAAGCCCCAAGTTGTATTTCATGCATCCATTTTAAAAAGGTTTTGAGCCTATGCAAGTATTTTATAGACTTGGAAGTTAAGAAGAGAAAAATACAATAAATTAAAATAAAATATATGGTAAGATGAACACATACAACACATTAAAGGAATGCAATTAAGGTCAAGTTAGTGAGAATAGTACATTTTGAAGAGTGCTTAGTTTCCACAAAAATGTAAAATGAAGATAAGCCCTAGTCATCATAATGCAACGTAAAAATGTCCACCCCTTTAAAACAAAATGCAATGTAAACGTGGTCGAAATCACCTTTTTTTTGTCTCTTTGTGATTGCTTGACTCACTGACTCGTCATATCCTAATTAATCGATATAAAAAACAGAGTTCATCTACAGTGCCTTCATTATCCATTTTTAATCGAAGGTTTATATAAATCCCTGTTATCAGCTCTGTATTGTCCAACATGTTTTCGTCCAATCAGTTCAATGTTAACTTCTGTGTTCATGTAACAGCTGTAAGAGTGAGTGAAGAAGAGGTTACTCCCATGTGATGGAGAGAATCCGACAGCTGAGCTCCCATAGCCTCTGGGCCATGTCGTCGTCTTGAGCCTTTGCCGAGCACTTCGCAGGGGCACAGTCACTGCACAAGATCATAGAAGGGACTGGTTAGTGTTTCGTAAATCACAAGGCACTTTTCCTCACCTCTGTTAACAATACAGTGAGCTACCAGCCTCTATTCGCTTTGAAGTTGTTGTATTTTTGACATGTTCAGCATTGTCAAATATATAAAATGTGGCACAAAAATAAAGTGCAGGCTTATTAGGTGGCACCTGTAGTATCCTCCGCTCTCGTTCTCCAGGGACGGCTCCACGGCGCAGTAGATGGAGGTCTGCGCTCCCTGCCTCGAGCTCTTGGTGAAGGGACTGACCACTTTCATCACAAACTGCTGCGGGCCGTTCAAGTGCCTCCACAAGTCTGTCTGCACCACCCCAGGGTGAAGAGAGTACGTCGTCACACCTGAATCTAACAGACCAGTACAATAGGTTGCGTTCGCGTGAGATCACAACATTCTAAAGAGCTGAAAATTCATGGGGAGGGCAGCTGAAAATTCTGTGCTAGTTGCTGGTAACTGTCAAAATGCTAATTTCTGGTCTTAGTTTATTGCTAATTTCTCTGTAATATAATTCCTGGGCCTTTGTGAGCACATATGAACTAAGATCTAATTATTTCTCATGAAGGTGTCCAAAAGTGGAGACAATATTCACTGAAGAAGTTCTGCAACTGAATCAAGCCAGTCCAGTTAATGAGTCAAGATTTCCTGAATGACAGACAGCCTTCACAGACAGAAAAAAATATGTGCATGATGTTGGCCAGAGGAAAGGACTTTCAAGCCATAAGAAAAATATGGCAGGTTTGTGAATCCAGTCACTATCAAATAATAATATAACAATTGTCAATTTTCTTTTTGGAAATTTCTTTCAAAAACTCTCCCATAGAGCTGAAATATAATTCTGTAACATGAACGCAAGAGAGTTGAAAATGTAATTCCTTTAGCCCTGTAGCGCAATGCAAAATGTTGTTTTTTTGACTGTACCTTCCAGCCTTTTGGCCAGTGAGCGCGTGAAGAGGACATTTGCCAGTTTACTCTGTGCGTAGGCCCCGCTTTTGTCGTAACTCTTCTCACTGTTGATGTCTTCCAGGTTTATGGAGCCAAACTGATGAGCCACTGATGACACAGTAATGATCCTGGCCGGGGCCGACTTTTTTATTAGGTCCAACAGCAAAAAGGTCAACAAGAAGTGGCCTAAAGAAGACAGAAATCAGGAAAATTGTAATTGTAAAACATACAGGGTTAAAGAAAGATTATGGCTATTTTATTATGTAGCTCTCTGACATTGAAAACAAATTATATTCATTTCTATTGGTAAAAAGGGTACTTGGTAAAATAAAAATAAAAAAGTTTGCTGATTACCCTACAATATTACAATAAAAATAGAAAAGAATTTGAAATATTTTAAGATTCTTGTCACTAAGGCTGCCGAGTTAGGAAAAAAAACACCTAAATTTGGATATTTTACACATAAAGTTGACTTTAATGTAATAAGACACTATGGAGACAATTTTTATCGATGTTTTCGATCCATCGATCGATTATAATACTGATATTGATGATTTTATAATGCACTTTGCAACACTACTTTGTAAAGTCAATAATCTGTGACGTTATGTGTGCCGCTCCAAATTTCCTCATTATCTCCATTGTTGCTACTGGTCTTATCAGAATTGTAGTTGTCATTCATCAATATTTAACTGCAAAGACATTACCCAAAGATAGCACCACAGCGTGTAACTAATACATTACTAGCTCTACTAATAATGTAGGCTAGTCATTGTTTCCAAGTGTTTTTCCATTATTTTTCCATCGACGCCCTATATTCTACTGACATATAAAAATACATATCAGTAAACAACATTTTCCATGTCTTTGGGACCAAGTCTGCAAATTAGCAGTAGCTATATGGCCTTTGAACATGGCATTGGTTATTGCAACTGCTAATAGATGCTTTTTGTGCTGTTCCTATTAAATAAACTAACCAGTGATACCAGTAACTTAGTTACTAGTTACTCTAATTTGACCCCCTTTTTGAGCAATGAGTAATCCAACACATTACTATTTCAAAACCAGTTATCAAATTAAAGTTACTATAATCCAAGTCACTGTGAGTTACTATTTTAGTTAAAATATATATTTGCTTTATTCTTGCGTCTCGGGAGGTGATGCAACGTCTGTGACACGTCACGTTTTCAGCTGAGGACGACTCGCCAACAATTGTTGATGTTGCTGTTAAAATGCACTTCCAATAAAGTGGGTATTGGCAAAACTGATTGTCATTTGTGTGGGAGGTGTTGTCGGCAGCTGCTGTAGTAACTAAAAAAGTAACTTGTAATGTAACTTAGTTACTTTTAAAATAAAGTAATCAGTTAAAGTAACCAAGTTACTTTTTGAAGGAGTAATTAGTAATCAGTAAGATTACTTTTACAAGATAACTGTGGCAAAACTGAAACTGGGTCAGCTGGGTGAGTATTTAGAAAGCTAAACAATGGTATGGATTAATACATGAAAAGGTCAGGAGCGCACTCTGTTTCATCAATTAAACAGTCCACCTCAGAGTCCAAAGAGGCCAAGATAATGCCACTTTCTAAATGTATCCAGTGAATATCATAAACTGGGGCAAAACTGCAGACCAAGCCTGTTGGTATCGTGATCCTCTTGAATTCAATTTAAAGCCTATGCTGAATGCACAATTATTTCCTCAATTCTGTATTTAACACAAATCTGTCCACTAGAGGGCAGGTTAGGACCTATTGTGTAGGGCTCCAAAGTTTCTAAGAGTCTATGTAGGCTTCTACTTCTGCAGAATATGTAGAGAAAGAAATGTAGATGTAATTTCAACATCTTTGTTAAAAAGAATTTGTGATTTCTAATTGCAACCATTCTAAGTCACAGACCTAATTGACAACATCCTGTGCTTGTATAAAAAAGTGACTTAATTGTGAAATAAATAACACATAGCTTTGTATAACTCAGCATATTGCAAATACTTATCTTATCGTGCTAAAGCCACCACAAACTGCTACACTGTTCAAACACGGTTCTAAAATAATAATAAAAAATATATAAATTAATTTGATTTTGAATACAACAGTTGACTTACCCATGTGATTTACACCAATCTGCATCTCAAATCCATCTGTGGTTTTCCCATATGGACACACCATCACTCCAGCGTTATTGACGAGGATGTTAAGTTTCTCTTCACCTACGAAAAGTTTGTTAACCGCAACAATCTCACCATGTAGAAATTTCACTTCCAAGTCACATGTAACTAATATGTCTTGATGCCTACCCTTATTAATGTTGTCTGCGAACTCCCTTATCGACTTGGTGTCTGACAAGTCCAGCTTCATACAGACCACGTTCTCATTGGTTGAGTTTTCCACAACTTCTTTGAGCGCAGCTTGTCCCCTCTCCGTGTCTCTGCACGCCATGATGACCCTGGCCCCTGCACATGACAAGAGCAAAGCATTAGATACAGTTGTGCTCAAAAGTTTACAACCATCAACAAGTGCCAGGAAAATTGTTCAGGAGCAAAGACAAACTCACTTCAGCTGAAATACAGGACTCTCTGACAAAATTGGATGTTTGTTTCAAGATGCACAATATGTAAACTATTGATCAGGGACATTTGGCTAGTTTCTAGCTGAAAAGCGTAAACAAACAGGTTTTTTGACAATAAATGGCTTCACGCAACCACTAACAATGAGTGAAATAAAGGTTTTTGTGTTATCATTCATATTCTATGAAATGCATAAGTTTACATACCCTGACATTCTGCCAGGGTATGTAAACTTTTGAGCACATACTGTAATGTATTTGTTGAGGTATAATGTCATGGTTTACTCATGTGCTGTACATGGTGAAAGAGCACCCTCGCTTGACAAATAATGGATTTACAATGCATTCAAAGAAATAGTCAACCACTATTCAGCCTGTTACTGTTGGAATAAAAGGTTAGTCACAATTAAACAAACAGCTCACAAACATGGAAAAGGGGAAATAAGGAAGAGTCTTGTCAATTTGTTTTACTTTTAGCATAGCACTGTTATTTCGTAGTCAATATAGGCCGTCTGATTTAAGTAATTGTATTGACTCAATGAAAAAATTAAATCAAAAGAAACAAAAAGCTGCACCAGCTGTGTCATTTTCAATAAAAGGTTAACATCATATTTCAGCAATTTATTTACTTCCCATACCTTAGTTCATTACAAAGGCTTTTTTTTTTTAGCAACAGAGTTTGAATCGCATTATTCTTTCACTCTTTATAATTTTTTATGTCATTAAATTCATCAGCACACTTAGAAATAATAAACCAATGTTATTTTAGTTCAGTTTAGTTGTATTTAGTGGCAAAAACTAGGAAGACTTCAGTTTTCTCCCACCACCTGTCTCACCTCTCTTTGCCAGATCTATGGCTGTCTCTTTGCCAATGCCAGTGTTGGCTCCAGTGATGAGCACAGTTTTCCCATCCAGTCTCTGAGGTGAGGACCAGGAAGGGCGGAAGAAGTTTCTGTGTCACATACACACATTGTTAACAGTATTACACAACCAAACAGGTGTTACAACATGACAAAGGAGAAGCTAGAACATGTCTACAAAACTTACATAAAGAATCAGAATAGCTAGCAACAAGTATCCATTTGACTGACTATTCTTACGTTACACATGAGGCTAACATGCTAAAAAAGTGACCCTAATAGGTACCATAATTATACAGAAACATGTGTTTGCTGATTTAATAAATACAGTAGTTACCTACCTTACAGCCTGCATCACGCCCCAAAAGTTATAAAGACGAATATAAAATGACCGATACTTTGATAATAGTTAGATATTGTACTTTTTTTCCCCCACGCCTTTTGTGGTAAATTAAGATCTACAGACTGTAAGAAAACTGCTAACTTAAATATGTCAACACGGAATTGCTACTAGTAAGCCAAGCCTGACAGACAGAGATTTGAGCAAATCAGCATTGCGAAACCTGCCCTTGGAGCGCGTTCATTGGCTGAAGGCTAAAGAGTGTCCCGCCTCAATATTGTGCGTTCGCTTTTGTATGAGGGTGTGCCAGACGGGTGGGATAATGTCTGGTAAGCATGATTAGTCAAATCTGAAAGCTAATTATGACATTTATAAAGTAAATATGGTATTAGATAAAGAGGTATAGCGTTAAGGTGACGCAATAAATGTATACTACTATAATACATGCAAAATTTATTTTCGATTTTACTAATTAGCTAACATTTTTAACACAATATAGGCCTAATGTTTATCTGATTTAAACTGCTACAAAAATACAATTCTATCTTCATATCTCTCTAGGCACAAGTTGGGTACTGCAGTGACAAACTTAGCTTTGTTCTCAGGAGTTGGCACGTTCATTGTTTTGTTCACTTTTGTATCTTTCAGGCCCAAGGTCATCAGTTTCTGTCAAGGTGAGGGCAAAGACCACAACAATCCTCATTTGTAAATGTCATGTTTCTTGTATCGCATGCACAAATAAATAAACAATATAAACTAACTCCGTAATTGACAGTAGAAGGTACTTAAAAGAGTTTATTGCAAGTGACTGTGTTGTATTTCCTATTCCCTCCAGCAGATGGCAGCTCAAGATCATATTCCAGTATGAGTTGGAGGCAAAGGTTGAAGGACTCAGAATAACAGCTCACGCTGTGATATGTCTGCGGATTCATTCACAGGTTAGTGTTTGACAATGTCGGTCCTTGGCTGTTATTTACACTTCACTGCAATATACTGAAATCTATCCAGGAGGTGCTTGGAACAGGAAGCACAGAGCCAGTCATCAGCTGATTGTGCGTAAAGGCAATATTTCCTTCCCTAAAATTTGACTCAGCAAAGTTGGCCAAGCCTGCATGTCTGCGGTTCATGGCCAGAGGAGAGACACATGGCACATTTTGTCTGCTCTATTCACTAGTTGATTATAAATTCAATGTAATTAACATAAATGGTAAACAAATATTGCAGAAAACTATACATTTCGAATGTAATCAAAATTTCAAATGTAATATTTCATTTTCTTTATTTGTCTTAGCATTCCACAGTCTATTCAGTTTACAGCTGTTGATTGCTTGTTGTATTACAATTAGACAAAACAATTTACCTCAGAGCTCCGGCGCCACAAGAGGCACCCCTTCTCCACCCCACACACAATGGAGAGGCAGAGGATGCATTAAATAAGCATTGAGAACAATCCATTAGGCCCAAATGGGACAAAGGCTTGATGGGAGTCAAGAGGATGCACATTTTATTTTTATACTCAAGAAAAACAAACAAGAACTGAAGAGGAAGTGTTGTACTGTATTGACAGGATATTAGTTAATCAGACATTGTGAACACACTTCGATTAAATTGTTCATATTTCTACCCTTCATATTAACCCCTTAACATTAAATGGCCTTCTCATCATCATCAACAATCATCATTCCCAAAACTATTTTTGTTACATTATTCATTCACATTCAAACTATTATTACTACTACAAAAATAAATATGGTTCAACGCGTCATGTCGACACAGTAAATTTGTCCAATAAAATGATGCACCTTAAGTTAGTACCACAGTCTTGAAACAGTACACTGTACAAAACTGCTTATTTTATTTTATAAACTTTGCTTACTTGACGTAGAAAAATATGAGAATATAGAGAAAAATATGTATAACAATCACAAAAACCAAAACAGTCACATTTCTTGTTTAATTAATATGATCTTATGATTTGAATTTATTTTTCCCAATATTTTTCATGTTTCTTAATTGTATATTGATTAACACTGACACATTAAATATACGATCATTCTACATCACTAAGGAATAGTAAATTATGCCATCAAATGCCTTGTGATTCAAATATAACTTAACATATTGAAATTGCTGTTCCAAACACAAGATGTCCTCATCCCCACAAAAATAGAGCGTCAAATACAGTAAGTTTCATATTTCCCTCACTGCTGCACCATAGGGAGAGTGGCCTGTTGAACCTGTGATGTCATAACTAAGACAGGTTAACCTCATGTTTGCCTGTATAGAGCATTAGAGACACACTGACCCTAACCAGGGCAGAGCCGGCCTGTCTGCACCGCCAAGATCAAGTGTACACATCAAACAGAGCAGCAGAGGGAGATATATATTTAACATTTAGTATTCAGACGTGCTTCTTTGGAATTTCAGATACAGACGGACAGCGAGAAGACGCCTCTGAAGACAGAAGCGGAACGTTCTCAACTCAATCAATCCAGTCCAGTCGATGATGTTTGAAGATCTCTGCTAGACTCTTATCAGTAAGCATTAGAAATCGAGATCTTGCAATAGGTCGCGTTGCGTTCACGTGACATCACGATTCTAGAGCAGTGGTTCTCAACTGGTGGGTCGGGACCCAAGAGTGGGTGGTGAATCCATTCTCAGTGGGTCACAAGACATTCCTAGGGAGCATTTCTTTAAATATTTATGTACAGAAAACAATCAAAACCCTTGTTTGATTGTTGCGGAGTTGTTTTGATCATGATTTCGACTTCACTAATTTAATGCTTAAATCTACAATAATCAGAGGAATAATACAGTATTTCAGATAATATTAAACAAATGTCTGTCTAATTTGGATCAAGGCTTGTCACCTTAGCGATATGGTTGGTCCTGACATGATGCCAGTTGAGAACCACTGTTCTGAAGAGCCTATAGTTTAAAATCGAGGTGGGGGGCAGCTGAAAATTCCGTGGCGGTAACCATCACAATCCACATGAAACAAAAACCGTCACAAAGTCTTCTCTGTCGGAACTTAGGTCTAATTATTTCTCATAAAGCTGTCCAAAAATGTAGACAATATTCAAAAACATGTGCATGATGTTGGCCATTAGAAAGTACATTTAGCAGCACGGTAGCGCTTGTGCTTCACAGCTAGAAGGTCCCGGGTTCGATTCCCGGGCTGGACAGGGCCTTTCTGTGTGAAGTTTGCATGTTCTCCCTGTGTCTGCGTAGGTTCCCTCTGGATACAGTTCCTACTACCACTAAAAACATGTACAACAGTGCAGGATGAATGAGAGTCTGTTTTCTGAGTGCGAATGTGGGAAAACGGATGGAAATTATCTCATGGCAACAATCCGGAGTGGCGGACATGACTCTCATGTGTGTTCTTTAACATGCACTGTCCCAACCAAATAAACAAACAGTAAAATGGCAGGTTTGCAGATTCGATCACTACCAAATACAGCATTTGACTACCGAATACAGCATATTCTTTCAAACCAGTTTCTCTCCCTTAGAGTTGTATTAGCACCTGCCCTCCAACTGAACTAGAATTGTACAACGTGACATAAGCAACCTATTCCATTTCATTTTGCCACTTACTATTGCCACTCGCCGCCGAAGCAGACAGGTGTATTCCCTTATGTTTACAGTACATTATACTCCAAGGTGACTTCCCTCATACGCACTTATCACACAAACACACAGAGACGACCTGCAGTCTGCTGTGTACACTGAGACCTATCTTTGGCATCTCAGATTATATCTATTACCATCACCACCTTCACACACTGACCACTACATCTTCAGTCGTCTGTTTAGTCTGGCTCCTCACCCTCTCGTCCAGCCCCCATCCCTCCAACAACCGGTTACATAAGACATAAACGCTGCCATTCATTCACCCATGATAACGGCTGATCGCGTATCTGACCTATAATAGCCCAGATAATTGTATCGGCTTGATGCTAATCTAAAACTTCCTAATTGCAGTTTTAGCGGCAATTTGTACCAACACATGGTTGCGTTTAGCCCGCCTTTGCTCCCCTGCTAAGATCTCATAAGTCTTTTCTCACCGTTTCTGAAATTCTCAAGTGAAATCACCCCAGTAGACTTCAGGTTGATTTTAGACGAAGAATGGTCATTTGTGCCTCAAAGAGTTTAGTTGTAATTTATCTTTACGATGACAGCACGTTGTTTTCACATATGGTTTTAATCTAAGTAGCATACATAAGACATTAGGACTCCAGTGATTTATAGATTTTACATAACCCTGGCTTTTCATTGAAGACGTACATACTTTGTACTACCTTTCTTACAAGTACTTAAAAGTTGTTTATATAGTTTTATATAGTTAATTCTTATGGGACTAAAAACATTATAGGTTGGTCTATATCAGGTATTCCCAAAGCCCAGTGGGTCACGGCATCCGTACAGATTCAAAACTACCTCGACAATACGAATTAACACTATTGAAGGGAATATATCATGTTTTTATGCCATTCATTGGCATAAAATAATGAATTAACAATTGTGAGATAAATACTGATTCAAAGTAATATATTTAAATATATATTCTTATTTCATTTCAAACTCCATATTATTGTATATGCTTATTTGGTAGACAATCTTTGGAGGCCCCCTTGCAGTGCCTCTGAGAGCCCCAGACCGCACTTTGGGAACCACTGGTCTGTAGTTCAGTCGATTTTTTAGAGTTTGCTGAAACAAAATAAGCCATTTTGGCAAGGGTGTATGGCATTTGGCATGAGGGGCGATTATTAAATCGATAATTTGTAAAAATATATTTGCAAATTATCAATATAACAATGTTAAGCAACACAATAGATGCATTACAAGAGGCCACAGCAACACAAACTCACAGAGGTCCTCATCTTCTGAAACAAACACATATGGTATCTCAAAATTGTGCAAAAGTTCAGTTTCAGTCAGAATATTTCGAATTTAGTTTGGTCCTGGACAGTTTATTCATGTCCGGACACAGTTTAATTTAAAAAAAAAAAGTTTTTTATTTGGATATAATGGCACTTGGTTTAGTGAAATATCGCAGCCCTATCCAATGCTATTATTATTATTCAACGATAGATATTTTCTGGACTCCGAATATTAGTTAACCCTTTGTCATCATCACAGCTTTATACTGCCTGGTACCTCACCTCAAAGCCATATAAAGCAGGCCGCCAGCAGGGCTCTGTTCCTCCATAATTCATAATTCGTTAATAATGTAAACCAATGCTGGGCCTGCAGCGAGTTTGGTGTCTGTTCAAATGTGAGCTGACAGTAGTTATAGGCCATGCTTTGAGCTCCAGAAAGCACTGCCCTATTTTTAGAACCAAGAAATCAGGCTGAGCATATGAAAACTGGCTTTTTAGTTGCTCTGTTGCCCTCATTACAATTTAGAAGTCCTTTTGGCATCTATATAACCTCTAACAGCAAAAAGCAATAAATACTGTATATCTCCAATCCAAAAATATATATGACTACAATCTTTCTATTTTGGGCCAAACATGTTCCTGTTCTAGACTCCTTTATTGTACAAAGTAGGTCAGGGAGTACCAAGAGTATATGAGAGGTTGCAATCCTGGCATACTTGAGATATTGCATTCTAACAGTCACAATAACTGAAACATGGCCAAGGCTATTGCAGAGTGAGGTCCAGGTAGACAAAAACAAAACATACCAAACACAATAAGACTTTTAAGTTTTATTTTCCACCAACGATATGGGTCCCAATAAATACGGCACCGTTGCCTGAAAGAGACATATGGAGAGATTTCTACTTTCCCAAGTTCTTTCTAGTGTTGTGTTGTATTTAGCTACTAATGGCATTGTAAATCAAGTGTGTGAATAGGGTGTGATGTCTTTATTAGGCTGTTCCCTTCACAAGTCTATCTTTTGAAGGTCGTTAAGCACTTTTATTCCCTGGGCTTCCACCCTTATACCAAACACAAGCCATGGGAGAGTCAACCTCTGTAGATAGTGCATATTGCCTAACATGTACAATTCACACACTAATATTGATCAAAACAGTGAAGAGGCCTGTCTGATCATTATCAATATGATCGACTTTTATGGCCTACATCAGCTCCAGTAGCGGTTAAATAGTAACCTTGACTTCCTCTTCCTGTAGACTATGTTGAGAGCAGTCTGTATCTGCTGCAGTGCTGAGTAATCCATCACCTCCGCAGCCACTGATTTTATTGCACTCATCTGATCCTGGAGTAGTGGACTTTGGAGGATCCCATTCGCTCCGCGCTCTGTGAGACATGAAATACATTAGGGAAGTGATAATAACATAATATGCTTTGCATTGCATGATAGCATGATTCTCACATGAAACGGTGCTGTTTCTGACACATAACATAGCACACGTTTCCTAAACACTGCAAACTGTTCTCGCTGAAGATTGAAGAGAAGAGAACTAAGTTAAATTAGTTGATGACATGATGGTAGTGAATGGCATTTAGTGTCTTCACTTTTGAGGGCAAATTACTGTGTATATGACATTATTTGATCACTCCCCACACGAGACGGTTGTAAGCCCTGGGGCTGGCTGCCACTTGTTGAAGTTGGGAGCAAACCAACATGTAAATTATATGGCTGATTTTTAACTGACATTCTATATTTCTTAATTATTTATTTTATTTTGAGTTTGCATGTTTGTCCCGTGTTTGTGTAGCTTTCCTCCTGGAGCTCCAGCTTCCCCTACCACTAAAAACATGTTCAATAGGTCAGAGTGAATGAGTGAATTATTGGTGGTTGGAGGGGGAAGAGCCTCGCATCCGTCACCAATGAGTATGGTGTGAATGAATAATGTGTAGCACTTTGACAAACTTGGTAAACAGGCTTGAACGGCACGGTGGCAGAGTTGATAGCGCTTCTCCCCGTGTCTGGATGGGTTTCCTTCGGGTGCTCCGGTTTCCCCCATCAACCCCAAAACATGCACATTAGGTTAAATCCTCCAGCCAGGTGACCATGAGCCTGGCTCCACATCTGGAGATGGGTCCCTGGGTGCTGCACTGCGGTCGCCCACTGCCCCTGACGGATTGCCCCAGCGGCATCGAAGGATGGGTCAAATGCAGAGGACAAATTTCCCTACGGGGACAATAAAGTTCAAAGTTCACCTTAGAAAAGCGGGATACAAGTGTAAGCCATTATTAATTATTTTTTACATTGTGCCAGCACGAAGACAACATTTTGTTTAAAATTTGCGAAATTAACTTGGTGGATTATAGAGAGACACCATGTAGCCCAAAAGTGTTCCATCAAAATATATCTTCTGTAAATATAATCAAGCGATTATGTGTCAGCTGTTTACGAGTATTCAGGGCTAAATATTCATAATAGCTTTTGAGAAGTTAATCTGACAGCTGTCACTAGACAACCATACTCCTACTGTATATAGCCACATTTAGCCACAATGTGAGTTCATGAACTATGGGTTTAGTTTCGAAGATGCCAACATCACATTTCAAGTACTACTTTGTGGGAGCGGTGTGGTAAACTGCTGACATGAGCCTCATGAGTCTGACTGGATAACTAGACTATTCATTTTCAATGAAAAATATGTGTCTGATGCCCTCTGCTGGCAACAGTGAGAAGTGAATCATCTTGAAAATGTCAAATTAGCAGCGTGGCTAACTAGGTATAATTAAATTGACAATCACTGATGATTTGTAGTAAAGACAGTTTCATTATTGGCAGTAGAAATGTACAATACAGTCATGTAACAAACCAAATGTACTGTATTTGTTGAGCACAATTCAAACACAAGGTAATTCACAGTAAACTCACTCAATTAAACATAAATATAATTACATTAAAAGCAAAGAATGCAGATAAAATACTTTCAGTTGACCATGTACTTACTGTATCTGTTCAGAAGTACTACACGCTATTTTTGTAGTGTATTAGTTTAGTTTTAGTTTAGTTTATTTCACAATTTCACACAGACACTGGACAGTTCCTGTGTTGCCTCATGTATTCATACAGTGGACTTGCTGTTCATGCTTCTTATCTACTCTTATTGTTCACCATTGTTACTGTAATAAGTGTTAAATAAAATTATTTAAAAAGTAAGAACATTTTATAAAAAGTCACCTTCAAACAAATGACTCTGTGGGTTAGTGGGGTTTTTGCATGCTCTATCACTGTGGTTAGCTTTAGTTATTGCAAAGCCCACACTCTTGATCTAGTCTAGCCATTTATAGGTCTGTTTCTGTTCTGGTCTAGCGTAATATAGATTGCAACAATGAACTAAAGTAGCCTAAACCATTTGCTTAGTCAGTGTAACTTTCACTCTTTCATTGTGAACCTTGGCGTGTCTTCAATATAAACCTGGTGGGAAAGGTCAGATTGCAGTCATTCATTTAAAATACAGCTTCCAGCCCAAATTGCAGAGCAATTAACGGAAGAAGTCAGAGGCTGAATATGACCTTTGGTTTTCTTTGCCCAACAAACCATACTCAGACCAGCTGAGTCATTTGTGTTTCAGTTTAGGAAACGTGGCTGATGTTGTATCATAATGGAATATAACACACAAATGCAGCATACAGTAAGTTGGAATGTGACTCAATGGTATACAGTACTAGGTAACACATGCATTTTCCCTGGTTATAGATTAGAAAATACAGCATCAACAAAAGTTCACTTCTTTGATATTCTTAATTGTAAAGGATTGCAACAGGATTCGGTGTATTCTGGTGAAACTTACATTTTGTCTTTAGTTGATGACTATAATGAGCCCTATAAGTCTATGTCAGCAGCTTGGCTTTAATGTGACCGTGATGTTTCAGCTACACCTGGATGTGAACCCACATTCTCCCTGCGTTTAAGTTAATGTTGGACTTATGTAACAGTTCATAGAGACGTCCCTGTGGAGCGACGGAGAGGCGATAAGAACACTGCTCAGTGTGGAGAGTGGAGCCCTGTTTTCATTTACGTCACACACTGGATGATAAATGGCCCTGCTCTGGTCAGTGTATGGACTAACAGCGGTTAACGGTGCACATTATGTTATCATGTGTGTTTTGATGTATGATGTGTGTAGAACCGCTGTGAACTGCGGGGCACAGATTTGACTTGTATTCAGGGATTATATTACGTAGAGCCACACATAATCCCCATTTATGTTAGACTGAAGGATTATTACGATGGATTTAATGTAAAATTGTGTTCAGAATATTGTTGGGAATTGTGACTAACTCCAGTGCGTTTTTCTCTTCGAGGAGCCATTACTTAAAGCCATACAGTGTAACATTTCACAGAATGAAATAAAAGAGTTTATTTCATTACTGATAAATTTATGGGGGAATAATGTAAAAAATCAACAACACATGCGTCTTATTTTGAGTTGGCTCGCCTCTACTCAGATCTGACGGGTTACTCTGCTGGGTGCCATCACCACTCTGTCTTCATGGAGATGCTTTGACTGCAGTTGACATGAGATTTGGCTAACTAGCGGTGCAGCAGTTAGCGCTGGTGTCTCACAACTAGAAGATCCCACGTTCCTGGGCCAGACGAGGCCTTTCTGTGTGGAGTTTGCATGTTCTCCTCGTGTCTGGGTAGGTTTCCTCTGGGTGCTCTTGTTTCCCCTACCACTAAAACATGCACAGTAGGCCAGGATAGATCATAGTGTCTTTGTGTCTGTGAGGGTGAGTGTGGGATCATGGATACAAATTATTCCATGGCTAAAAATGGTAAATGGTTGCGTTTTTCCACCTGCTTTCAGCACTCAAATCACTTTACATCATGTAACCATTCACCCATTCATACACCTGTGTATGCAGACAGGCAAGTGTCATGCCCAAGGACACAACAACAGTGTGCATCTGCAGGATTCGAACTGCTAACCCTCTGGTCACTATCGCCAAATGTTGGCTACAACAAATTGTGTGAGTTCATTAATAATAATAATAATAATGCATCGGTTTTATATAGCGCTTTTTTGGACACTCAAAGACGCTTTACATGGCATTATTCTTTCACTCCACACGGTGGTGATAAGCTACTATTGTAGCCACAGCTGCCCAGGGGTAGACTGACAGAAGCGAGGCTGCCAATTTGCGCCATCGGCCCTTCCGACCACCACCACACATTCACTCTCTCACTACATTCATACGGGCTGTGGGTGAAGTGTCTTGCCCAAGGACACAACGACAGTCTGCAGCTGCAGGAGCCGGGATTCGAACCCCCGACCTCTCGATCATGAGACGACCCGCTCTACCATCTGCGCCACTGTCGCCACATCATCATTAACATGCACTGTCCAACCCAAAATAAACAAATAAATGAAATTTGCATTCAATCATTTTCCATATACTTAGTTTTGATAATACACTGATAAAACAGCTTTGGTTTGTAGCTGGGCATTGGAAGTGTATGTTCCATGGTGTCACTTTAAAATGATTTAGCTAGCATGCATTTTATTTTATTTCCTATTTTGTGTCAGGTGGCAGACATGTAACACTTCAAACCATGCACGTACATCTGTTCAAAGGGAAGAAACTATTGTATTATGTATCCTTCAAACCTTCAAACAAATGACTCTGTGGGTTAGTGTGGTCTGGTTTGCATGCTCTCATATGAATCAATCTCATACAAATGTGTAGAACCCACATCCTTGAACTCATCTGAGAGGTATTGTCACTTACAGCTCTGTTTCTGTTCTGATCATGTTGTAATATAGACAGAAATGTGCACAATTAGACAAAGCCTCTTGCTTAGTCCGTGTAACTTTCACTCTTTCATTGTAAACCTTGGAAAGTGTTCAATATAAACCTGGTGGAAAGGTCAGGTTGCAGTCATTCTTTTACAAATACTTCAGACTGCACTGTTTGGGTAGGTTTCTTGTAGACTAGACTACTTTCTCTATCTATCTGCTAGCTATAAGGTGACCAGAAGTTCTCAACCTGGGGGTCGTGAGATAATTTCAGGGGGTCGCCAGATCATATTGAAGGCATATTTTCTATGTAATTTGAATGGAAAACATGTGCTCTGGGGGTTGCGAAACACGAGCTGTTATCATTTTAGGGGTCGCGAGTAAAAAAGGTTGAGAACCACTGATCTCTGACATAAATAGGATTTTTTGAGGGGACCCAAATTTATGTTTTTTGTCAATCTGTTTGTTTATAACACTCTTGTTCTGTCACAATGGAAACTTTGTGTTTGACGAACACATGGCCAAAAGTCATTAAGTTTCAAGTTAAAAATGCTGCTTTGGACAAAATACGAGACACCTGGGACAGAGCTTGTGCAAAATGCACGATCTGATATCGCCAAGTACTTCAGAGTCCAGGGCCAAGGTCAAAGTTGCTTGTACAGGACCAATGTTACAGCCAGTTAATCAGGGGTGAAAACTTCTCATGAGATGATGAGATGACAAAAATTAAGTTTAGGAACAGGGAACGGTCTGCTGTAATTTTGGATAAATCTATGAGGTTGGTTTGACTGAAACCCTAACCCTAACCCTAAAACTAGCCCTAACCCTGACCTTAAAGATTTCCGTGTTCCTAAACTTAATTTTTGTCATGACATCTCAAGTTTTCAAAGCGGACTGTCCCTCCCGAGCAGACTATCTAGCACAACTGAACCCTGATTGGCTGGCTGTAACATTGGTCCTGGGCAAACAACTTTGACATTGGCCCTGGGTTCTTAATTACTTGGTGATATCAGACCCTGTGTGTAAAACTGTGACAAATCAAAACTGGGACTGTCTTGGGAAAACTGGGATGTCTGGTCACCCTTGCTAGTTAGCAAAGTACTCCTGACATACACCCTAGCTAATAATTGTCCAACCAAATGAAACTGTACTAAATGTTTTTATATTATTTTTCCTAGTTATGTTGGTTCCGGTATTCACTAGTTCTTGCCGATTGTCTTTCTGCGCCCCAATTTCAAATGCTGGAAATCTGCCACGTTTACTTTGCACCTGATACTGCAGTAGGCGTTATGCTAAGTACAAGACTACTGGGCAGTATAAATACACTTGATGACAGCGTGTCCTCACTGTTGATCATGATATGGGCATCGCCTAAGCCGTCATTACCTTCTCACGATCCAACCAGACGAAGAAATACTACATAACTACTATTAATAGGCCGTAGACACTATGTTGCCCGGTGCTTGGCATGCTGAACACATCTCCTCAAAGCTAGGGCCCTATTGTCCCACGGCACATGTGGTCTTTGCGGCTATTCACTGCCGGGACGCCCCTGAATATGAGCCACGGGGAGAGAGTCCACAGCTGCACAAAGGGGAGCTGAGCCGGAGCCAGGAGCAGCAGGCTTCATATGCATCTGAATGAGCCTGACAAACAGTGGAGATCTTTGGAAGAAGTGAGAAAAAAACGCGAGAAAAAAGTTGGTCCCGGCCCTATTGATATTCTGTTCAGGGCCGGGTCGGAGTCCTGAAAGGAACGCCAGCTCTGTGCACTGTTTGAAGCTCGGCCTACAGTTTGTGAAAAAAGAATCTGAGAAGTAGAAATACAACGGCCCATTGAAAAGCTCTTTCATACTTGCAGTCAGTGTTGTGTCTGTGCAAACTTCATTAGTCCTCCCGTAGTTAAAGTTGTGTGGTTTCTTTCTAATACAGTGATTTCCAAGATGGTGACTTTTAAGAATTTTAATAAAGATTCAGCCAGGTGTACGCAAACATTCTGAGTTTATATTGGGTTGGGTATGCAAGAGTTCGGTCTTTCAAAGTCTTTCAAGTAATGCATTTGCACAGTGTTTGAGATATTTACCATGAAATAAATTGCATGTGTGTCCTGTTTCAATGTCATTATACCTTTAGGGGCCGTGTTATTCCTGTCCTAATACCAATGCTGTATGACTACGCTGTTAAGTGTTACTCAATAATAGATAGAGAGCAGGGGGCATTACAATGATGCGATCCTACAGAGGTGCTGAGTTGATCCTGTCTTCAGCCTCTCGTCCTGACGGGGCTCTAAGCTCCGTGTCCCCTCCTGTCTGTCTCACTGTCTGAACTAACGGACCCTGGATCATCACTGTCCCACCGCTTTAGTGTTTTTGTACGTCGTCCCTAGAGGTCATTTTTTTAATGAATCGTGACTATTACAAACAACGATTGCAAAAAAAAGTGATTATATCTCTAAAAAGCTAGACTTTTCTTATGTGGTCCTTCCAATGAAACAAAAACTGTCACAAAGTTCAAAGTCTTCTCTCTCAGCACATATGAAATAAGCTATAATTATTTTCTCATAAAGGTGTCTCCACGGCAACGTGGAGACAATATTCAAAAACATATGTATGATGCTGGCCAATAGAAAGCTCTTAAAGCAATAAAAATAATATGCCAGGTTTTTGAATCTAATCGCTATTAAATAATTACCAAGAACAACATTTGTGAATTTGCTTTTTTGAAATTTCCTTCAAAAACTGTTTTTCTCCCCTAGAGTTGTATTGGCCCTGCCCTCCAACCTATTACCGTTAAAGAAATACTTTAGTCAAATTTAATGTTTTGAATCTCACTCACAAGCTTTTGCTTCTGCCTTCTCCTTTTGGGCATCATACTGTGTCTGCTTTGTATATATTTAATTATTTATGTTTTGCTTATCATGCTGCATGCATTTGTCTAATTCTGTGAAATTCAGATGCTCAAATAAAAAGAAAAAAAAAAGATGAATGCTATTTAAAATCCCAAATGCTACAAATATTTATGCCACAAAGCTACAAATTGGTGCATTTTTTATTTTATAAGATTTGTAAACATTTATCAGTGGAATGGACCCGAATTGGACACAACAAACAATATTTGAGCAAAAAAGTGTGTTGTCAATAGTCAAGCAATGTAATTTAAACATATTGATTTAATGTCAGTTTGAATCCAATTTAATTTTTAATACTTTAATTTTGACACTATTTATTATTTAATGATAAATTCATTTGCAATGTAATTTGTTTTTCATGAATGTATTATTCTAGCCTGGCATCCAGACTAGTCTCTGTTTATTCAAAGAAGTAGGTGTGATTGACCAGGCTAGTATTATCCCACATACAGTACAGTATTCCATCCATCCATCAATTTTCTTCCGCTTTATCCGGGGTCGGGTCGTGGAGGCAACAGTCCGAGCAGAGATGCCCAGACTTCCCGATCCGCGCACACCTCATCCAGCTCTTCCTGGGAGATCCCAAGGCGTTCCCAGGCCAGCTGAAAGACCTGGTCTTTCCAGC